>JANSTW010065009.1:0-20948 GCA_027564275.1 Diadocidia ferruginosa | reverse complement strand
ATGTGGAAACTTTTTTAATCTTGTGTCGATATGTATAGTAATAATATTTCGATGATTTATTTTACATCAGAAAGCTCAAATTAAAAGCACGTGCCAGTTATTACGTTTTTATAAACATAGATAGCGCTGATTGTTTAGACGCACATAGTCCATAGATTAAAGAAATTTTAAAACTTTCATATTTGCAAAAATCATATTAATTTTAATTCAACAAACAAATGTTTTGTAATCATAATATCTATATTACAAGAGATCACTTAAAATTAATCACTTAAATCACTTATCTTATATGCATTGTTCGCATTCTATCAACATTTCATGAGTAAAAATTAAGAATTATTGCTAATTTAGTTAATTTATTTTTACTACTTATATATTATAGTAAATTATACCCACAAATGATAAATAACTTTAGATTTTTTAAATGTGGCTAAAAATAACAAACGTTTTACGTTTATACCTATACAAATAATTATAATATAATTGAATTGAAATTGCACTTTTAAATAAAAATGTAATTGTGTTAAGCATCTCTATACCTCTTGATTCAGAGAAATTTTGCGAAAAGCATCGCATTTTATCAGCTAACCATATTAATTTATACAAACCTAGGTATTTAGAATATTTTATTTAGTGCGCGGTAAAATATTATATATAAATTCATTCGCAATTTCGCAGTTTTATGAGTTTTGTTTAAATACATAAAATTATTGTATACGTATTTTGTGTATCAATGTTCACAAGTATAATAGTCGAATAATTATTAATCAATTATGCAAAAAACATAAACAATACGATGTAATTAGTGGTATTTTAAAATATTCGAATAAAAGTATGTATGTTTGGCAAATATACGCATATACTATATGCGGATACTCACGATTTATATATAGTTTATAAAATACGTGAAGTAATATTTTATTATGTATGAAAGGAATTTCATTTTTAGATACACACATGATGTATGAATGAAAATGTTAGAATCTACAACAATATTACCTATTATTATGCGGTAGCTAATAAATGTGCATATATGAGGGTAACTTGTTTTTTCTTCAACCATTTTTGAACAATTTTTATCTCATATATGTATTTAGGGATTGGAAAAAAATTATTGAAATAATTTTAAATTTAGGCTAATCTGTCAATGAAAAGTGAATACTTTTGTAACATTATTGGCAACATAATAACATCTCTGTCGAAAAAAGTTAATATTTTATTTTAAAAATGTAAATGAATAATTTAAATAATTTCCTGCTCCAATTTAAACGTATGCACTGATGACGACTATAATGTAGTCCGAAATAGTGTCAAGTGAATGATCAGTACTAAAAAAAAATTTATATGCAATGCGATTAGAAATGGGGTTCAATATTATTTGTGAACTTTTCGAGATTAGTTATTAAAATTACAGTCTGAATATAAAATAATCTGAATTTCAATGAACATAACTCACATATTTCTCTAATTTTATTAAATATATATAGTTACATAAATATTTATGAATTGTTTCTATATTATATACTTTATAATTATTTAATTATCGGCTGAGCATCAGTATAACATAGAATTATTTAAAGTTTCGATAAAGCACAGATAGAAAGGATTTTGGGATAATATTTAGAATTCTTCCTCTTCCCGTATTCTATCCAAACTTTTTTTGGGATAGAGGCAGAGCTCCTAAAAAATGTTTGTTCGTGCAATTTGTGTCGCTCGGTTCCTTTTCGACGGAGAAAAGTTGTTAAACATTGAAATAATAAATGAAGAAATGATGGGCATCTACTATACTCTTTCCTATTTCCTATTTTTTAGCCTTTTTTCCCAATTAATATTTAGATATGATAAGCATATATATATATATATTTTAATAATAAATAAAAAATTAATTATTTTATTTTTAAGACTAAATAATAAAAACATAATAAATTTATAAACTAATAATTATTTTTTTTCTTTTCTTTCAGGTAAGAACTTATCATTCAATATAATTATTAAATTGACGGCCATTTTTGGTAAGCCTATTATTTTGTAGTACACAGTTTAAAAATTCACTATAAAATTCCAGCGTCAGACGCATGTATTTGTTTATCATTGATCGACGAAGCCAAATTTATACTATCATTCGAATACTTATAGTCAGCATGAAGCAGTTAGAGTCACGTTTTTGTGTGGTTTGAGGTTGTGGGTTCGAGGCTCAGCAGGGCCAAAATATTTTCACAACTGGGCTATCACCTTTCATTCGCAAGTGTTTAAAAAAAAGTTGTTCCAAAGTCACTTAAAGCCGTTGGTATATGATATTATGATACTAACAGATAGGGTTTCTCATATAGTGTTAAATTCTTTTTTACAGTGTAATAAAGTAAATCTAAATATTCTTAATTATGTTAACAAATAAATATAGAGAAACTGGGAAATTTATTTAAATTTCAAAAACAAAGTAATTATTCTAGAAATTCTGCTGTTGCTTGATTCAAGAAAATTAATAGAGTGAGTTTTGTTGAAATTAAAATCCTTTCAGTGGATTACGTCAATTTAAATTTTAAACTTTTTCTCCTATATGTTTTAAAATATAAAAACAAATAGAAATCCTATTTTTCGCAGTCCACCAATGATTTTTTTTACTCCAGGTTTACTTTATTATGCTATTAAACGAATTTAATGTTACTTACATATATCAAAAGCTTGTAATATACTATGAGAAAAACTGCCCACCAAACCTCAAGCTTGTGCATATGGTGTGAAACATATATATTTTATCCTGACTGAAGAAAAAAATAATCTATTAAATATAAAATAAACAAAACAAAATAAAACATCACATACAACAAAACGGAAAACGATCTATCTCAATTAAGTGTTGGGTTTAACGAAAGATCTATTGGAATATTGTCTAAAAAAAAGTTCTATAAATTTCCTCGTGAGTTTTATATTGTAGTAATATTGTGATACATATACCGATAGAACATATAGTACGTATATTTTAGCAGGTTATAAACCACTTGAGAATTAACTATTTGGGCAACAAAAAGAATTAGTTTATAAAATGCTTGTTTAATAGAAAATCAATGTTTATAAAGCTATATGTAATATATGTATATAATGTGTAATAATTTTAGAAAAATGTGATTGATTTTGAATAAGAAAAAATCTGTAACCATTTATCACACAGTATGTATAGAACAAACTTTTATATATATTGACTTCTATTCAAAATAATAGGAACACTAAAAAAATATCCCTTCCAAGTTTCAAGATCATAGCATAACTATCATTTGTTTGAGTACTACATTTTTTCCCAAGTTTTTTGGTAAGGAAGCTGTTTTTTCGGAAGAGCAAAATTCCTCATATTTAATATACCAAAACAAAAAACAAAAACAATCCCTACAAAATTTCTAGAACGTATCTTATCTAGAACTTTCTATTTCTTTATCTTTTATATGATCTACTCTGGGAATCAAAATTCTTGATTTTCAACACCAGAAAAACCGTCATTTTAAAATTTCAAGATCTTAAAATTTTCCATTTCTGTGTGGACTTTAAAGTTCGGACCGACGGACAACATTGCAAATATATACAGAATGCATCTTCAAGGTAAAATTACGGCTGTCAGGTTGTGATTTCGATTCTGGGTTAGATTTTGTTTATTTTTTTTTTTCATTTTATTCAAGTAACTACGTTTATTTAAAAAACAAAATATGTAATTAGTAAATATACCAGTAGGGCAACTATTTATATAGAAAATATAAAATCTTTTGCACTTATTGGTGATATTTCACCATTGATAAAAGACACGATGTTGATGGTGGTGATTTTATAAGATACACGTGTAATTTCTTTTAGCCTTAGTTCTGGTTGGTTGGTTGATTGAAGTGGCCAGCCCAGACTGAGCGTGAATCCAAGCTTTAATTATATTAAACTGCCGTTTTGAAACCACATTAAAAATTCGAACCCTTTGTGTCACTGAATATGCAGCCGACTAGATCCATTTAGTGGAGTTAAGGAATACTAGCAACTTCCTGATCTTTTGACTTTGGTATACAAATTTTGAAGCTGGGCATTCAGCCATGTTTCTAGGAAAGACAGTGAAAGTAGTTTGGTTGCTTCCTCTATATATTGTAATTCTACCTTCTGCCGATACGACTATTTCAAAAACGTATTTTTTTTTGCTGAAATTGCATATCTATATAGGTATACTGGTTGCACACGTCATTCATATGTATATAGTTTATAGAAAACCACCTACATTTTTTTTATATTTATTATACGTATAGGTAAATCAATTATAAAAACCGAAATTTTTTCCCATATGGTGAAAAATTAAAATGAAAATCTTGTTAAATTTCGAGATAATTTGATAAAGCTTGTTATATATGATTTATACATTATATACTTTATATAGTATAGAATACAAATACACGCAGAGAAATAATCATCAGAAATATGTCGGTGTTATATATTCTTATGCTTTTTCTTCCGATTTAAGAAAATGTATTGTAACTTTCAGAAATCAACTATTTCTGCAATGGTTGTAACATCGAATATTCAACAAAATTAGAACAATCATTAAAAAAAATTAATAGAAAAATCAAGATGGAAGCTGAAATCAAGATAGTGGTCAAACTTGTTATTATTATTATTATTATTATATTTATTAGTATGTTTATTATATTTATTGACAATATAATCGGTGGAAAATAACCTAAGCATCACGAGCACAACAAAAAAAATTGTTTTTTAAAAACAACGAAGTTATGCTAGTTTTTATCTTTTGACGCCGTATCTTGAACTTTTTTTCGAAGTTTTCATTGATTTGTCCTTTTTGTTAAAATAGGACTTATATCAAGACAAATATTTGTTTATTATTGTCTTGATTTTAGTAAGACTTGTTTTCTTTCCTAAAAAATTTTGATTTTTGAAAATGATTTCTCTCCGTGTAGTATAATAGTATGTAGTCGAAATAAACGAGAGTTTATAAAAAAATGAACTAGAGTTCATATTTATATAATATCATATATACATACATAAACGTTGAGCGGTTTTTCCAGGTAGTTATGGTCAAATGATTAATCTATTAAGCAAACACGATTAAAAACTCGCCTATATTTTTTTTAATCGATGACCAACATACAAAAATTATGGTCGTTTACTTCGATTTATAAGGATTATTATATACATGTAAAATACCATAGATAATTCCTTTTCGGTAGCGACTTATTATAATAATGTATTTATAAATATTTATATTGATGTATATTTCGATTAAATTAAATTATAGATCGGTCAAAGGGATGAGAATGGTGCGCCTATATTGATTTTTAAGATAGCATATCGATTATTGTAATTCTTTTTAAATTTATGTTCAATACTTTAAAAAGTTTATCATACTATTGAAAGTTTGTAATTTTTTAACGTCTTGAAACACAGATTCAATATTTTTTTATGCGTTTCCATGAAAATATGCAATTTATTTCAAAATATAGTTGATCCGATCGCTGATGAAGGTAAAAAGATAACAGAAACTGACGCTAACATCGCTGTTTAACTCATATTTTTGAGTTAAGATTCACATTAAAGTTTAATATTAGACATAAATTATAGTTTAATAATTATTACTGTGCAGTTATGATATTAGTATGTAATATTGATGTATATACAAAACATCAAAGTATTGTTGATATATTTCACATACTTTTAAGAAGATTTTTAGTCCACTGGGAAAAAATTCTATATTAATATCATTATGCTCATTATTGTACTTTATCTTTTTATATTCACGAATTCACCAGAATAAGCAACAAAAGATGTATGTATATTGGTAAAAAAAGAAAATCTTTGATTTGACATGTAAAGAAAAATCTATTATCTCCTGTATACATATAATAATGCGGACACAAATAATTTAATTCCTCAATGGTTGCCTAGTAGTGAATGAACGCATCTATCGGTGTATATATGTTTTCAATGAATAATTTTCCCATAAGGTGTCACTTTACATAAGTATAAATATATAATACATATTATATGGTAACCATATATGACGTATACAACCGCAGTTAAATTTACTATAAAGAAATGCTTTTTTTCTGGAAAACTATAACAAAGAAAATATTTATTTTCAAAGAAGGTTTTTCCAGCACTTATATACTTCCTTATTTTTATATTTTCTTTGAAAATCATATAGGTATATTATATGATAACAATACATAATAAAATATGGTCAGTTTTATATTTTTATATAATGTACTTATCGAGGTGGGATTTTATATACTATGGAAAAATGAAAAGTAAAAAAATCAAAGAAAATCTTTTATTGTAAAATATATCTACAAATCCGTTTGTAAGTATATATTGTATATTTTTTGATGTTGTTACTAATGTGTAATATCAGAGCAGTTTGAAAAAAGATAACTAAAAATCATATTAAAAAAACATTTCTAAGATTTTAATCTTAATACACCGCATACAGTATAATTGTATTTTAAATAAAAGATAAATCAAACGAATTGTATAATCTGTATCTCTTTTCTGTTAAATTAAATATCTTAAAATCTTTCTATTTTCTATATATAAAGTGAAATATTTTATTAAGACGTAATATCTTAGTTGATAAAATTCATATATGATGTGTAGAAAATGTATATAAATACAAAAATGTAGGTGTCACCAAACATATATACATATTTTCACCTAAAAGGCGCGAATCTATATAACTAACATACTGAAATATTATATTTCGAGCATTTTGTTTAACTTTATGTATACAAAATTCTAAAAATATTTTCTAGGTATACAATGAACTATTGTTGTATATTATATTTTTTCGATTTTGGTAATAATATGACAAAATGATGATGTGTTTATATATATACCAACAAAATGCCCACACTTTACGTTTTGTTATGATACCTTAGAATGTATTTTATATATAAAGTATAATATAAGGAATTCTAAGGATTTTTTTGTTTTGATTCTCGCATTTGATCAAAATATAATGTTTTTTATTTTAGTTTGCTGGACAACATTGTCTTATTTTTAGGTCAATGTCTATATATTTAAAAATAAATTTGTTTTTTCGTGCCTCATTGTTTACAAATATAACAAAGTATCCCGCCTTTTAGCCAGGTTTGATACAAATGTGATGTTTCATTAATTAACGATCGTACCCAATTCATTAACGTTAATAATGTATTTTCAGACTTGATTCATGTTTCGTGCGGAGTTCCGCAAGAATCAGTTCTTAGTTCATCACTTTTTTCAATATTCATTACCGATTTTCTTGACATTATACAATACTTCAACTGCCATATGAATGTTAGTCGAAGATATGCTTTCGAAAAGTAATTAATTCTACTAATTTAATTTATTTTTGTACACAGTGTATATTGCACATAAGGGTTAAGAACTATTTTTCATGAAGCTTATTTTTCATGTATATTTATTATTTTTTGTAATTTTGTATTTAATGTTTTTTTTTTATATAATCTTGGAATAATTTGTACAGTTTTCCAAACCAAAACTTTTCACTTGCAAGAACGGCTGAGTTGATGATTGAGTCGAGACTCGGGACTGTCAGAGTGAAATTTTAACTTCTATTGTGACAGCCAGGTGGCCATTGCGACTCTTAGCAATCCACTTACCTTCTTTAAAATTGGTGTAAAAGCAAAGAATAATAACTTTAAAAAGACACAATTCGGCCCCTATTAAAATATGTAAAATTTTTTTACATACACATTCATAACCTCTGGTATACCCCAGAAATTTTATAGCAATGACGCACTTAGCTTAGCCCCTAACGATTTTTGTTTATACATACTCTCACTTGGGATACTAGGCATGAATACAGGCATTTAAGCTTCTGGTATTTATGTTCACTGTGGTAAAAGGCTGCTAAATGCTGCTCTTGGTACAAACAATACAATTCGCATTATCTGGTACATGCCAATATAGAAGGTAATGAAAAAGCGAATGAACTGGAAAAACAATTGGGGTTGCATTCTATTCTGTGGCTCTAAACCAGTTCTTGGAGTCTAGCACGTCGATAAAAGGAATGGTGCAATCTTCCAGTCGCTAAAAGCATCAAGCACGATGGAGCGGTCTCTCGGGCTGCCGACAAGCTAAGATCTTCCTTAGTTAGATACCTGAGAAAAGAACCAGCATCGTCACCGGCCATAACGCCCTAAACGCGCACATGCACAAAATGGAGATGACCGATGTGTATGTTTGTAGATTTTCCCTAGAAGACGAAGAGACGACGACACACGTACTTTTCGAATGTCCTGCTTTTTGTCGTGCAAGGCAGAATTGTCAGAAATCAAAATAAACAGGGTGCTAGCTTTCATCGAAAACACTGGGTGCATAACAGGTTAAATAATACCAAGAAAGAAGGGAACAATGGTCAATAATTTCTGAGTGGCGGTTTTTGCAGACTATCGTGACCTTCACAAAAATATTATTTAGTTTAATTTTTAAAATATAAATAATTTGTTTCATGTAAAAAATATTGTGGGCCAAATGTTTAAAAGGGGCGAAAAGAAATCAATTAAGCAAGAGTTAGACGTTAAAATTTTACAAGTCATCAAAAAAAAAGAAAGAGATAGCTTTATGGCAAACAGTCTAAGTGCGAAGACTTTTTCGGAAAGATAACTTGTTTTTCCCTTCAATCAGACACTCAATAGCGACTTGTTCTTGGAACGATAACTTTTTTCGCCTCAATAGCGACTTGCAAGTCTTTGTTTTGTTTCATTCGAGTGTACACATTTTTGTATCTATATTATCGATCGCTTTAATATTTTTTCTTGATTACTTGAACAAGTCAACCCGTCAACGTCTAACAACTCCTTTATATATTCAATCTATCAATTGAAAACATATAGCTGTATATTGTAAAAAAAGTTTTTTCTATATTAAATCATGTAAACCTGAAAAAAAGTTCAAGCATATTGAATTCGATGAGATACAAAACAAAATTTTACTAAAAAATAGTTCAATTCGGCTTAATAAGATGACTAAAAAGTAAAAGTAATAATAGAATACATTGCCATCGTGCTCTCAGATATTCTAAAAGTTTCAAATCTATAGCTAGTCAGGATCAGGAAGTTATTTAAAAATCGATTGCTAGATTTGTAACTACAAAAAAAAGAAACACAAGAAAGCAATCTAATAATTCGGTGACATAAATGAATAAAACTCATCTTCTAATTAATTTTATATAAAGCCTTAAACAAAACATTCTTTTAATACAATAATCTCAATATATACAATATACATATAACAAAGAATATAATAATATAATCGAGCTAAGTAAAATGTCATTATACTATTATTTCTTAACGAAAATTTATGAAAATTATTATTATTGATAAACTTTATATTATTCCATTTCCAGTTCTACTTTAAATCTATTTAAATAAAATTTACGTAATAAATATTATATTCAATTCATTTCTTCCCAAAAATTGTTCCATATTAAAAATTGTCTATATACTCGCGTATATACGTATATGGTTACATATTCTATGTAATAATATGAATAGAATACATTACTTAACAAATTTAATCATACATAAACATTAAGTTTATATTTTTACATCATATAAAAGTAAAGTTAACGAATTTTTTATATATATAGATACGCATAAGTATAAGCAAATAGTTTAAGTATAAGAAAAACTGTAGTCCTATATAGATAGACATGTAACTATATATTTATATATACAATATTTTAATATAATACAAGTAGTTGTTATACACATTCTAAAAATATAATATAAAATGTATTATATGCCAATGTACCATATTATATTATGCTGTATTGAGAGAATATATATATATGGAAAATCGAGGGGAAGAAAAATGATCCATTAATCTAAAACCCAACGTCTAGGTGGCGCCTACAATCTTCGACGAACAAAAGGGTGGAAAGGTATCAAACTCACTCTAGAAATTATTCCATACTCCATATATACACTATACACTACTTTCTACGGATTCTTCCTACATCCCAATAGACACCTCACTCCATTGCACCCACGAAAAAGTTTGACTTCGAAATCGACAAAAATGTTAGTGTATATATAATAATACAATTTTCTATATATAAAAGCTCTGTGTAGTATAAACTCGAAAGTATATATATTATCGTCTATCTGCTACTCTATGCTACATCCATGATACATATAGTTACTTTTCCTATAATAAAATATTTGTGGTGTTTTTTTTTTGGGCTGAGTGAAATAGTAACGCACACTTCAGAACGTAAAAAAAAGTTTGACTCCTGCATTTTTTTTTCGTCACATATATATTTGAATCAGATTTGGCAAAAAATAATTTGCATAAAATGAATATCTGTTATTGTTGTATAATCTTTTTGAGGGTTAATATTGTATATATACACAAAACACTGTATCTATTTATTTAATATCCTTATATTTATATGTGAAATAAAATTTTTATATAATCTAGTCTATATCGGATATGTATACAAATGTCATATATACTTATTGTGGTTTTTATATATGTGCAATTTATCCTTAAATTGCTTGAGCGCGTGGAAAAAATTTGAGTTTTTTTCATTTTTCATAAATTTACTAACTATATTTTATAGATGCTATAACTTAATAGATTTGAAAACAGCACAATGTGGAAATTTTTTTGCGTTTTTTGGGATAACCGGAAAAATTTGATTATAATCTGCGCACATATAGTGTCAAAATAAATAATAGAAATTGTGCGGTTTCAGCTAAAAGTTCTCAATCACATGACGGTAATAATTAGTATACTTTATTTTTAAAGCTTCTTAAGATAGTCAATTCTAAATAATTTTATTAAAAATTAAAATAAGTAGTTTTAAAGATTAAACAGTAATAATAATTGAAACCAAGACACTCATCATATTGCATGATCGAAATTAAATCAATGGTACCTGATAGACAAAGAAGGAAAAGGTCCATTTTCTGCCCTGATTTGGAGCAAAGTCACGTTTACCCGGCTCGAAGGACTAAATGTTTTGTTACAGTATTCAATACCTAGTATCCCAAAGGCTAATCTTAAACAGAAGCTTACCGATGTGATGTTCTGACATTATTCAAGATAAAAAATCTATTACCATTATCACACGAAAGTGTGGAAAAAACTGTTATTTATATCGACTTACAATAAAAATAAAAATACCGCCAAAAAATATCCTTTCCAAATTTCTATATTTTGGCATATCTATAATCTACAAAAAACAAAAAGTTTTTTTTTTGTATGGAAGCTCCTCTTTTCTGAAAAGCAAAATTCTTTATATTCTATTCCAAACCGAAGACCAAAAAACCATTGCTACAACATTTCAAGATCGTATCTCATCTAGAACTTTGTATTTCTTTGTGTACTTTATTTTCTTCCCATTTATCCTGGTTTTTGTATTGGAGCTACCCGTTCCTGTAAATAAAATTCGAGATTTTCAATAGCAGACAATAGGAACTTTCTATTTCTGTGGTGACTTTATAGTGCGGATGGACGGACGGACAATTTTTTTTGCATTTTTTTGGTTTAGAATTAAAGGAGAATTTTTTTTTATATTTTGTCTTTTTCAAAATTTTATTGCGATTACACTACTTTTACAAATAGTATTAATAATTTAGCTCAAGACACTAATCGGGTTGCAGTGATGATCGTCAATGAAAACTATGGTACCTGATAGAAAAGAAGGAAAAAGTCCCTTTTCTGTATCGCTTTGCAGTAAATTCACGTTTAAGGATACCGCACACCTAGGCGACAGCAAGCGATAGTAATGCGATTGAAAGAGTCAGCTTTTAACATACAAAACAACAACAACAAAAATGTTTTTATAATTTAGTTGTTGTTTTGTTAAAAAACTCCCTCTTTCAATCGCGTCGCTTCCTATCGCATAGTTGTGCGCACACCTTTACCCGGCTCGAAGGACTAAATATTTTCGTTAAGAGTATTCAATACCGGTAACTCAAAAAAATACTAAAAATAATCTAGAAAAGAGCTATACATTTTTGAACTGTACTCGGTTCTGCCACTCTTGAACACCGAATTCCCGGTTTTGGAAAAAAAGTCAGGCTTCATATTAAATTTTAATTTAAGCTTGACACTTAAAAATGAACATTTAAAATCAAAACGATATTCATTTCCTATTGAAATCTTTACGAAAAATTAAATTGACCGCATAAACAAATAGGTCAAAATATGACGGTAATTTTATTCATAACGGAAGCAAAAAAGATATGAATAATTTGTTATATTCGTTCCCGATGTATATCTCTTAATGTGATTACTTTTATATTTTTAGCAAAATGCAATAAAGTCTTTCAGCTACGGTTGATTGCAAACATTTTTATATTCTTTTCAAACTCTTATACATACAATAGTTATGCAATTACGCAATAATATATTATATATGCTAAGATATACAATTAGTCTTTTAAATTTCATTGCAATTCGATATCTTTATCATATTATATTATTATTGTTTATTATATATGTACAACAAAAAGACTATAACATTTAACTTGAAAGTTTGAAAATTTTCCAAAATAAAGGAAACTTATGTACATATATAAGTATTTTTTTTTCTTTCTTTCGGTATTTTGCAGGAAAACCACACTCAGTCCACCACACACACAAGTGACCGCATTGTTAAAAATTTCTATATTATCTCAAATTGTCGATTTGTAAACTTTATTTTTTTTTATATTTTTGTAATAATATTTATTAGAAAATGTTGAACATATTATATACAAGAATATAATATAGGAAATATCTGTGGATCCGAGGAATATCTGATTTTGTAGTTTTTTTTCAGGAGCCCGATATTATATGTATGTATTTTCTTTAAATATATTTTAAAATTTATATAAATCAACATATCTTTTAAGAAAATCATCTTTGGTTTCAATATGGTTTATTCTGATTTTATATTATTTACACAACAAACTAAAGCTTACTTAAAACTGTAAAAATAAAAAAATACATCAACATGGAGTATTTGTAACGAATTGTAAAGTATAGAAAATGAATAAAATATTTTATTGTAATTTTTTGTATCTTTACAAAAGCATCTTTTATTAAAAATGTTATTACATTACAATTTGAATGTATTTACTAATATCACCAAGTTTTGTGTATGTATACAACGTGCAATATTACATATATTGATATTTAATGTTACCTTAAATCATGCAAAAATCGACTTAAACGAGTATGTCTTAATGCCACAGATTTATTTCTATATAAAACATATGACAATATCGAGATAAGTATAACATATTGAGTTGTAAAACTTGGTTAATATTGTAGGATAGGAAAAAAGGATAACCCTCATGATGTTAAAATGTTTTAAAATTATCGTACAAAGTTTTTAAATAATATAATTTATATAAGAAGAGTGTGAGATTATTTTTGTCTGCGATATTTTTGGCGACAATATATTATATTATGGTCGTTCTTTGGAAAATGATCGTTTTGTTTCTTAAGATTTTTTTTTCTTTTTTGTCTTTTGTGTCAATTTATTCTTTATTGTGATTTTTAGTTTAGAAAAAATTTAAATTTGAAATCAATAGTTATTAAATTACAGTTTTTAAATAAATTCAATAACAATATTGTCATTTTCAAACCACACTAATCACTTCGGAAAATTACTTACAGCTTTGAAAGATGACATATCACTTAATGCAAATTCTCAAGGATTCAACTTCACGATATCTTTTTATGTAGAAACTTAACTGTACAAACATGTTGAATATTTATATCAAGAGTTGACTGGACTATTTATTAAAATTAAAAACATTACACAGTTTTACTTTTATTTTTCTTCAAGTTTATCGTAAAATTGTATTTTGTTTATTTTTAATAAAAAACATTATCTAAAAAAAATTTATTTTGCTATAGCATATAAAAAATACTTACATTTTTTTGAAAGATTTGACTGGACTATAACTAATTTATTTTTTATGTTCTTTATTCTAGCAATTCAAAGTTTAATCCTACTTTTTCGTTATTTTAAATTATTGCATATAACTATGTACCTTCCAAATTCTTCTTGCAACTATACAATAATATCATTTTGCCAATTTTATTGCAATAAATTATCTAAAAATTGTAACAAAAATCTTATAGGTACACATAGTGATATTATATAGTTTTCTTATAGCCGCATTTCAGCAGTGATAGAAAAAATGATATTAAAACAAAAAAATTAAAAATGTATATGTATAAAGAAAATTTTCTTTTTCCTATAATATATAACGTAATATTATATTTAGAAATAAAGTTTGATATTGTAGTTGAAATTGACAAAACTTGAATGTCTGCTTTAAAAATCAAATTATTTTTAATTTAAAGAATTTTTGAATAATAGATAATAGATAATAGATAAAATGTTCAAAACGAATGATGTGTAACATTTCATTCGAAATCAAAACTTATATAAAACGTACTTACATGGTTTGCAAAATTTCACGACAAAATAGTTTTCTATTTAATAGAATCTTATATTCAATGTTTATGTTAAGCCAATCATATACAATGCCAAATTGCAATAATCCCGAAATTTCTTACCACCCTAATTTCATCATATATATTCTTATGTAATATTTTATTTATTTAGTAGTAAGTTATATAAATGTGTAAATACGAGAAAGTTATCGATAAAAATTGACAATATTCCATTATTGATAATATTCTCTATAACTATAGTAAGTATATTATATACTTTTTTATGACACAAGTTTTTGATGTTTTCTGGTTTATTAAGGAAAATTTGTAGGCAGCACATCAAAAAATTAAGTTCTAATCTAGTTTCTTGCGTCTTATACTCTTATTGCAATATTATTCTTGCGATCGTTGAGTAACTATATATGTATACTCGATATAATATTTGAACAAGAAGGTATTCATTTAGATTTAAATATTAAGTATATTTTATTATATGACGGCTATTAGTAGCTCTACTAAAGTAGCATTTTCTTGTCCAAAATTTTCCAAAATAATATTCAGCAAATAAACACTATGCGCCTTTATGGATGGCAGAAGCTAAAATGATAATGTATATTCGACACTCAATTCTTTTATTGTTTTCATCTTTTATTTATGGCTTTGTATAACTTTTACTTTTATAATAAGACATATTTAAGCATATAATATATTTGTACAAAGACAACAAATTTTCGGTACTTAATACTTGAAGCAATTATCATAATTATTATTCGTTTGTATATCGTAAATTTTCCGGCTTCGATAGATAAATTATACAACAAAGTCAATTTCGATAAGCTTTTTATATAGACATCATCACTTTTTTTTATTGTTTTCTATATATAAATTAGAATCTAATTTTTTTATTCTTGTCTTCAGACTTCAGTTTTATAATTCTTACTTAGCAAGATAAAATACCTTTTTGTTGAGGTTATGTTTATATAATACGAGAAATTCCAATAAAATCAATTTTAAATTTTTATTTGTATAAGAATTTCCTTTTTCTCTGAAGCTCTTTTGACCCAATTATTATTATACTTATTGAAACCATTCAAAACCTAACAAAATTTGTTTAATGATGTCTTCGTCTTGAATTAATTGAACTTCTTATCAACTCAAATATGTGTAGAAACGAATCGAGCTATAGGCCGGTATATGTTTTCAATTACAATTTTCTTTTTAATTTTAATTAACTTCTTCTTTATCGAATATTTTTTGTCAAGCTATAATAA
The DNA here is from genome assembly GCA_027564275.1 of Diadocidia ferruginosa. Classification (NCBI taxonomy): domain Eukaryota; kingdom Metazoa; phylum Arthropoda; class Insecta; order Diptera; family Diadocidiidae; genus Diadocidia; species Diadocidia ferruginosa. The sequence goes on along the minus strand of JANSTW010065009.1, from coordinate 5,235 downwards.
TTAATTATTTTTTCTATTTTAAAATATAATTGTTATTAACATATATATATTTTAAAATATAGTAGTTTACATTTTAAATTAATTTTGTGTACATAAAAAATTAACTATAATTTGTACACATATAATTCTGTCATGGTCAAACAAATTATAACGTTAACCGTGCTTAGAAATATGTACATATGTGCCAAAATCAGATAAGAAACGTAGAGCTATATTGTATGTTTTAGTAATAATTACTTTTCACATGTAAATGCACGTGGTGAATTTTAAAGCTTTTTACTATTTTGTTAATTGTATTTATTGACGTATCCTCTTAGGACTTAGATAGAGAATTAGGTGTGTCTATGTGAGAATGTGTGTTATTTGTGTGTTCTATGTCTTTTATTAGTAATATATTGAATATTGTTATCACTATGATCAACGAACAATATACAGGGGCTATATTATCAGTGTCTCTTTTAATGTTTATTGTGTCATGTGTATAAATATTTATAATGCTTCTTAAGTTAACCTTATAATTACTTTCCTAAGCTGCGCTGGATATGTTTGGAATATTTCCATAACTTGTGTTTATTTATATTCCATTTATTTTTTAATGTCCTCTCTGAAACGTTCTATAAGTCTATATATGATTGCCGAATGTGTCGTTACATATTTATAAAAATACTTTCGAATATTATTAATTTATTTATAGACTACACAAATCATTTATTGTGGTAAGTAGGGCAGTTCAGGCATAATATAAAACTAAATATTTAATATAAAATTTTAATCTAATTCATGTTTTCAAGGATTCAAACGACACAGTTTATTCTACTCCAAATCATATATCGGTATATATATTTAAAGATACACCAAAACTTTGATTTACACGGTGGTGCGTTCCAAGTTTATATGTCGATGTTAATATTTGAACAAACAATAAAATCGGTATTTCATAATTTGTTAAAAATTATTGATTGGATATTGATAAAAAAAACTTTCTACACTTTCTTATTTACAGAGCAATATGCATCCGCTCTGGACGATTGGACCTATAGAGTTTGAGTTTCCGCAATTGTTTTCGTGAAATAGAAAAAAGCCCTTACTCAATTTTTAGGATGCATTTTTGGATTTTACTAAAAAAAATCTGTCTATTATCAGTTTGTCGGTGGATGTTCAAACATTGAAACATAATGAGGTTGTCTATTTTCTTATTTCGGCCTAAAAATGAAAGTCGATGTTTCACCTTAAATCCAATTTAAAAAAAATGGAGTTTGTTTTTTCTGTCTTTCCATGGCAGTATACCTTGTAAACTGTGGGACCGATGTACAACAGACCTATATCCTATACATTTAGACATCAAACATTTTTCTGTATTACAAACCTTACACATGTACGATAATCAGATAAACAAACTTCATGAGCGCATATAAAGACACAACGATGGTACTATTGTATAGTGTTTTTTTTTTGTATTTATATAAATTTGAAATTCGATGTATACTTTATTATTTATCACTAATTCTCGTCTGAAACCGCTGTCCATATTCCCATAGAACAGCTTTATGTGATAAAACTCAATTATAATGTGGTGCGAATGTCGTGTTTGATTTGTATCGCCATATTGAACCAAAAAAAAAAAAAGATTTATTTTGCCACGCGATTTAATAATTTTTTTTTATTTGTATTTATTGTGTTATCAAGATCTTGTCATAGATTTGTTGAATTTCCGTGTTGCGATAGTATTATAATATGATTTTTAAGCGCGCATAGAGAAGAAAATCGTGTGCATTTAATTTAATTGTATGTCATTTGTTATAGTGTGTTTAATATTAAATGGAAATTAACTTTTATTTACTGTGACTAAAATCTTGTAAAAATTTCGACTATATAGTAAAATTATTTTGACTAACTTTGAGTCACTGCGTACATTTGCAGCGAATGATAAAATATTAAATTAGCATTTTTTATCTGTCGTTTTGAATATTGATCAACCTAAAGAAATTAAACTTATTAAAAAATTGCAAAAAATTCAACATTATCGTATCCTTTACTCTTACGGCTTTATTTACGGGTTTAAGTGACTTCCGAATTTCGATCCACTGCGATCGTTTTTTTATAAACACCTGCGAATGAAAGGTGATAGCACAGTTGTGGAAAAAAATCTGGCGCTAGACCGATTTCGAACCCACAACCTTTTGAACATATTACCCTTATACTTTTTTAGGTAATATAATATATGATCTGATAACTGAAAATCCTATGGTTCAATGATCAAAAATATACACTTCAACATAGTATTTATATACTTTTTCCGAAAATAATGTGTAAAATATTATAATGCAGAGAATTCAGCAGAGGCTAAACTACCCATATTAATATGACGTCACTAATTGTTCCTAAAATATGTACAAATTGTCCAAGATAGGTTGTCATTAGATTTTGGTTAATTTAAAGGTTGTTTTCAAAAAGTAATATTAGGTTTTTTTTCTGAACCATTCTGTTCAAAATGTCAGAAAATTTGGATAATAGGTGACATATCATATATTATAACATAACCTACAAATAATATTTAATATATGCAATTTTGAACAGAGTTTTGTTTACAAAAAATTAAACCAAAAACCTAATCAAATTAAACATTGTGCAGATAATTTCGTTTACAAGATATTATTCAATATGAATTGTATACTATATTGAATAAATTTATTATAATTAATCAAAAAAAATTATATTGCGACGAAAGGCTTTTGCCATTCAAATGAATATAATTTAGGATTATTACGTCATTATATATATTTTCTTCATTTGTCATCTATATAATATATTAAAACATATAAAGGAGTTTATCTTTTATTTAAGATTATTGTTTGTGTATATAACTACAATTATAGCATTTTACTTACTTTTATGTAAGAAAACTACAAAAAATATTATATTATATTACGCAGAATAATAACTAATCTAAGATAAAACGAAAGTATATTAAATAATTGCATCCATAGAGATTTGTTCTTTTGTATCAATAAGATTTAAGAAAAATAATTTATTTCATTTTACGTAATTTTCATTTTTATACAATGAGTATGCAATCATCTGACGCCATATTGAATCCGCCATTATATTTTTATTTATTTTAACGTTAAAATAAAAAAACACGGCACTGAATTAAAAAAATATTCCGACATTTTTTTTAAATTTTGACATTAAAAACGAATAATTTTGTTCGAATTTAAACAAAATATATTTCTGAATAGAATATTTCCTGCTAAATAAATTTTGCTGTTTGTTGTCTCGTGTGATAGCTTGCTTTAAACTCAATATTCCAAATGTTTCTGAATTGTTTTCTAAATTAAAAATCACTCAACAAAAGCACCATAATGTTGAATACTCTTGAAAAATTATTCTTTTCTTAAAAATATTGAATAATATAATTAAAGTATCTATTTATATAAAAAAAACTCCTAATAGATTTTATTGAAACTGGCGTTCTCTTTATAATTACAATTGTATTTCTATATTAAGCTATAACATTATAAGTATACAAACAATTCAAACAATATGATTTCGTAACTTCAACAATTTATTTATGTTCCTCTTTTGTTACACAATGTAATTGAATGAAAATTTGGTATAACATTGTTATTAAATCCTTTTTGTCATTCATTATATAACTTTAATTATTCAATTAATTTAAATCCAGTCCCAAAGTTAAGTTAATTATATAACATTTTTTGGTAAATTTTATTGTTTTCTATAAATCTCCAAAAAAAAACATAAATGTACAACCGCGAAAGACATAAATATTAAAAAATTATTTAAATTCAAAACTTTTAAATTAAATCATATTTATAGGACGTACCTATATATATAAATAGGATGCTGTGTGGAGCCACATAACATAACGGTGCTCACACAATACATTTTTTCAGTTTTTAGTTAGGAAAATGTCTAGTATAATGAATTGCATAAAAGCTCGCACAATCAAAAATTTGAATGCGATGAAAACTTAAAACTGAAAACTTTCCATTGCGAGAGCACAGTAATGTATGTACCAACTCCTAGTTATATAATTTTTTTTAAAGCCAACTGCCATCCAATTTTATCCGCATCTTTTTATAATGTTTACGTAATACAACTTGGGAAAAAGTTAGAGAATTTCTTTTTCTTCTTTTGTTGGCATGTGAAATTTAAAGAAACAAATCAACTTATTTCGGCTTATTAAAAAAGTAAGAATTATATGCTGCAAAGAAAAAAAATCATTGTTCTGAAAATGTGTGCGGTTTTATTCTAATATAAAATTATTATTTAAAATAATTTGATTATAGTAGATGTTCCTAAGTCCAGCCACCACCAGTCTCCACTCTCCAGTCACATCAATACTTAAAACGCTGTAAATAGTGCAATTCACTAAATGTTATTGTGATTTGTTTTTAAATTAGTTCTTTCTGCCCCTTTCGATTACAATCGTTAAAAGTAAACCAAAACCAAATCGCCAATAAAATGCCTTTTCCTGTTTATGTTACACTTGTAGTAAGAAATGTTGTGCCCAGCCTACCCGGCAGAGTCTGTCTTGAGGGTTGCCGCGATATGATTTGCCACCATGGGACACGAAATGTGTCGTTGGAGAGTCGAGGGGAATTCTTGGTATTAAACGCGAGATGAATATTCGCTATTCATACATGTTATCTATATAATGTATAGTACCATCATAAACACACGATTTTTACATAAAGTAAAACATTACTATAGGCGTAAAACTAAATTATTTATCTTGATACCACAATATTATAAGTTTTTACTTGCAAATAAATATATAGTTCACATTTTTCTTTTAAAAAAGAAGTAATAAAAAGGCAACGTTGACGTATGGGTTCGTCGCCGGGTGACTAGTAGGACGAGTCGCGGATGAGTCTAGGGAGAGTCACAGGGTTAAACTGGAGATGAGTAATTGCTAACATTAATCATTATAATTTATTAATACACCTATGAAAATGGTAAATTTTTATCGTTATTATGCTATTGTATTTAAAAACAAATCATTTAATTTGACATGGCTGGATATTGGTAAGGAAGCATAGTGAAGGCTGGCTGGTTCAGGTAGGCTGAGGACTGGAAATATTCATAATTCATATATACAAAAAAAATATTGCAATTTTTTTTTATTACAGATAAAAGGAAATATATTTCTGTTTTTCTTTTCATTATTTGAAAAGTTTTTAAAATTCCAAGTCTTATAAATAAATGCAATCA
>JANSTW010064998.1:0-10845 GCA_027564275.1 Diadocidia ferruginosa | reverse complement strand
ATCTGATGATGTCTATATATTAGACGAAACGTCAATAAATGATTTAAGCAGACGATAGACTGTTTTTTATTTAAATTTGGACCGCTAAGCTGGAAAAAAATTGGATTAAACTCCATTAAACAAAACTGATCACATTTATTGACTATGGAAGACAGGTTTGTCAATCGGTTCAGAAACCCCATATAGTTAGTACGATGATGATTTTAACTAGAAGTAATTTCGATTTTCTAAACGCACGACTGGGAACATTTAGTTTAATTTTGTTTAAAAGATTCGAAGCATCAATGTATCCATATAGAGTAAATCATAAATTAAAAAAATACATGAATTACGTCACCTGCTTTCCAGGGAATGCATTGTCAACAGTGAGAGCTTAAAATTATATGGTGCAAACTGCATAACATCAAATTATCGAAACTTACAAAAGAAGTATCGAAGAAATCATTTAAATATTTATATAAAGCATGTAAACATATATTTTATTTAAATTTAATATTAATTGTAGGATATAAATTGATCGATTATTATTAATAGTATAAATTTAAAACATCTCTTATTATTCTGATATATTTGAAATTGTTTTAAATCTATATATATTCTCTATATATCATCTGAATTGTGTGTTATCGCTTAGCAAAATCTCTTTTTAAAATTTCTCCTTTTTCAATTTTAAATTAAAATATATGTTTGAATTTTCTAATAAGCTTTTAAAAATATACCTATATGGTTATATATACTTCATGTAAAAATATGTACTTGCATATAGGTTCCTATATGTATATTATATATACTATACAGTCAATGATTACTGAACTCAATAAGATATTAAACCATAATAAACTTTTCTGCAATGTATCATAATATTTGATACACCTTTTGTTTATAATATATATTTATGCTATAAAATATAAATGCTCATGTGCGCGATCATCTTAGCACACAGTGTATACTGTATATATAGGTATAAAATAGAATATATAGAATATTATGTACATTAAACTCAAAAGACAAAACACACCGTATAAATGAAATATATTGCTAAATACACTTCTCTTTAAAAAGAGAAGTAAAGTATTAAAAATTAAGAACGTCACTTTTAAAACTCGAAGTTTAGGTGTAGTTTTTAAATTTCTTTCTTTTAGTTTCACATACGTATCGGGACCGTTGCGACGTGCATCTCTGAATATTTATTTCATCTTGCATATTATTTTTTTTTAGTTTTATTTTATATTTTTGCTTTATCCGTTCGCTTCGCATATAAAATATAATATGTATTATTTAGCAATATAAGATATTTGTTTTGCTTATACTTATATGCATAAAATATAATAATATACTGGTTGTTGATTGTTGCTGCTGCTGAGCTGCTGTTGTTGGTATATAAATAAAAATATATAAATTACAAAATAAAAATCTCGTACACTCGTCCATATATACTTATCTATATATAGGATACAAAATAATAATATTCAATACCACATATATGTGTTTATGCAAAAGATTTTTCTGGTGTAAAAGAAAACAAAGAAATTAACAAAAGTAATTAAAATTGTTGCTGTTCTTATAATGCACATAATAAAATGTCATTATTAGCAATATGGAATAATGAAACATTTCGATAATTGAATTAATACAACAACAAAAACTCAGTGAAAAAAGTCTTTTTGAAAGAAAATTAAAAGAATAATCAAAAAGCAATATAAAATATTCCTAAATAAAGTGAACGCAAATACAATGTTACATTTTTTAAACGAAGAAGGAAAAAAAATTAAGTGTTTCACCTGCAGAAAAAAATAATTGATTAACCGCAATCGGTATATTATAAATAAAATATTAAATACATTTACATATTTATATAGTGTGTTGTGTGCATACAAACTTCTAATTTATGCAAAAATTGCTAAATTTTATAAACTTTATATTTATATATTATTATAAGTATATTATATACCTATATATATTTTTACGAGAAATACGAAAAAATACAGAACTAGCATATAAATTATTTTATTATAATTCCGATAAATATTTCGAATATAACTATAAATATATTATATATATAATATGAAAACTATATCTCAATCATATAAAAATATTATAATAAAGATACACACGCTATATACGTAATATACAAAACAGTGGTTTGGTGTTAATTTGAAAAAAAGTAAGATACGAAAAAAATCGAAAAAATAAATAGAAAACCAGTAATTTTATTCCTGTTACCTGGGTAAATATTGATATTGAAAAAAAACATACAAAAAACGCACAGAAATATGGAAAAAGACTCATTCTTATAACATACAAATTATAGAAGATTAAAGCTGCGGGCAATGTCCAAAAATTTCTTTACAAACAACACGATTAATTCAGTGCAATAAATAGATTGCAATAAATCAATAATAAATAACAAATGATAGGTAACAACAACAAAAAAACGCTTCTATCTGTGTATATGGTTGGTAATATTTTCCGTTTTATAATTAAAATAAAACGAAAGACATCAATAAGCGACGAACCTTTTATGTTTTTTTCTTCATAAGTTTCACATTATATACTTTTTTGTCTTCCATCATATACCTACATATTAATATTTGTGAAAACGCGTTGACCGACGCGACTTAACAGACAGTGAGATCTATTATCGTACAATTAGTAACTTTTTTTCTGTTCTCATGTATATGGCCATATAATAATAATATACAAATAATAATTATATTGTATATTGCTATGTGTATATATATGGAGTAGCATAATATAAGGAATATTGACTTTTAAATCATATTACACACATATTTTGTATTATTTTATGTTAGTTTTTCTGTGAAATTACTGTTTTTTTATTTTTTCTAAAAAATATGAATAAGTTTTTAGAATTTTTTATTTATATATAAAATTAGATTGGTTTTTTTCTGGAAATACTATATGGGATTTAGATGTGCGCTGCGGTTCATTTGAAATTTTTTTATTTCATTTCGAAAAAATATTACATTTGATTTAAGATTTAAGTTTAACCCCTTTAAGATTTACATTAATAAAATATTTTTTAAAAGAACTAAATGCAAAAGATCAAATATTTATATAGGATATTTTATGCATAACAAAAAAAATCTTTACCTACTATAAGTACAAATTATATGGTCAAAATCGCGGTTAGATATACGCACCACGCAGAAAAAAATCAAGAAATTTTTTTTTTTAATTAAATCACGCCAATTTTAAATAATTTTTTAAGAGAATTTTCAAGTGTGTTGACATTCATAACTCCCAAAGTTCTAAATAAGAAAGAATGCTAGAAATGTTTATCAGTAAAAATTGTTACTATAGAATCCTTTTTTTAACAAAGTCTCGAGCAGTAATTACCAGGGGGAAATAAATATTAAAAAAAAAGTAACAAATCTTAATTTACTATGCATGATATGATATAGGTAAGAATATTTTCTTCTAGTTTAAAACACATAAATGAGGTTATAAAAAATTGTGTTGTACTAACTCTCATCATTATTATCGGGTAGATTAACAAACCTATATATACTTATTGAATTCGAGCCATTACTATATATGCAAACTGCTAAAGAAGATGCGTTTTATATTACCTCCTACCCTCTTGGTTTCTGTGTATATAAAGTAGGAAATTATATGTATAGTTTTAGGGACAAAAAACTTATTTTGTTTAAACAAGAGATTTATATGACTGCAGATAATTTATTCTTAGAAACTTTAATATAGTTATATATCTTAAATAAACCCAGTGGTGGCTCGTGAATATTCAAACTGGTGGTGCTGCAGTTTTGTTTTTAACCATGCATGTCTATAATAAACATCTGCAGAAAATTTACGTGTATAGGGGCTATTGCGAATATTTGATGCGTGTATTATAATCAAGAATGGCCCTTTGTTTTTATTTAAATTTTCTCATTAAAGTTAGTCGCGCAAATTTAATTGATTTCAAATGAATAAAGTTATACGTTACACGATTTAGCCCTCGTCTTTCGATAAAATGTTTTAATTTTTTAACTGGTATTGATTAATAAATGTCATAGCAAGAGGCTGAAAAGGTTGCTTGCATTTTGTTGTTGTTATTTTTAATATTAAAAAACATAATATTAACTTTAGTACATATTCTAGCAAACTATTTTCATTAAATTTAATTTTTTTAATTTAATTATTTAAAATATATTCATCATGAAAAAGAGACTTTTTCCAAATTTGATTTTAAAATTTAATTATAACACTTTTTCTATGAGCCACGAATAAATTAGGATTTTTTATCTTTTTTGTTGTAGTAGTTCCGCTACTCACTGCTAATCGTTGCATGTATATGATGATTTTTTTAAATATTTAAATAAAATAATTAAAATTTAACAAAAATATTTTGCTGGAATAAGTATGTACTAAAGTTCAATTTTTTCAATATTGAAAAATAACAACAGTAAAATTTGAAAAAGCAACTTTTTCAGCCTCTTGCGATGATATTTATCAATTCCTAATAAAAAAAAAACAATTCATTAAAAGATAAGAGCTCAAACGTGTACCAAAGTTAACCTTTACTTGGCTCTAATATAACCCTAATAAATAAATAATCTGCCCGGCCTGTGGCCGGCTCTCATATTCTATACGATATGCCATTTGTGCTGCAAAGTATCTTGCACACAATATACCTTACGCAAATAACTACAAATACATTTAAGCTCAATATTTTATACTACGTTTTGAGCGATTGCTCCATGCATGCGCACGGCAACGTTATAATATACTGCATACAAAAGTATATAATATATATTGTATATAGCGTAGCTGTATATTATTATATAGAATGAATTTCGTTGCAATAAACACAGGGTAATTATTAAAAAAAAGAATATTATATATTTTGGTGTTGTTTGTTTTTAAATCAGGGGGTGCTGCAGCTCTGCAGCTCATTAGAACGAGCCGCCGCTGCAGATTGAACTGAATTAGCGCCGAGTTTTTTTTTTAATTAACGCAGATAATTCCAAAATGAATTTTCTCGACACTATAATTCGGTTTAAACTAAAATTGTGCCGAAAAAGCTAAATTCATTTTTCTGCATCAGCGCCGAGAATTCGTCATTTCGACACTATTTCAGTTTGAAAACAATTGAAAATCTGAATTCGGCACTATAGCAGTTTAAATTGAATTAGTTTCATACCATATTTTCTCTAATTCAGTTTAAATCTCGGCACTAATGCACTCGGCGCTATTGCAGTACACCATAATTATTCAATTTGGCCAATATATAATAGTGCAGCATATATTTATAGCGTTCCAATATTTTTATAATAATATATAGAAATTGTCTTGAATACATATTTATAATGCGTTAAGTTGAAAAAAAAAATAATTATCACTCATCCAGTTAAACATAATATTATATAAACTACATGGGTTTGCTACCAACATGAGATGCGAAACGACATCTAATGCAGTAGTCTGATCGAATGTTTTAATTATGTTTGTAAATAAATACACATTATAAATATAATGTATATTATTAATGTTAGAAAATCAATTTAATACCTCTGTATTACAAATAAGTGTATTTATTTTTTGTATTTCAACACTTCCTCAAAAATATCAATTACTTGCGTAAACTACATGTAATTTCCGAGAGCAATCTTCGTCAGCAGCACAAAGGGTGGATAACATCATTACACTCAATAATATTATAATATTATTTGACAACAAAAACAATGTATAAGTTATTCCATAAAAAAAAATTTAAGGGATTTTATGATTTTTTTTATATTGATTATGACGTCAATGACAACATACTATAAAAATATAAAGTCCATATACTTAAGTTTATATAAATACATTTAGTATCTTCATTTTATATATACTTTTAGAGTTTAGACTCCTTCAGATTTCATCAAAAAGATAGGTTAATGCCTATCAAAAGTATAGATAAAATAACAAATAGGTAAATAATATTATAATTAATCAAATATTCATTATATAGATTGAGTGTAAAAATAAACAATATTATCGCACGCTTAGGATATATTGATACACTCATAGAATATATATAGAATAGGCGCATATATTACATTATAATTTATATAATTCAATATTAAATGAATGTCAAACAAAATATTATTATTATTATTGTTTCTATATGAGTTTATTATTATTATAAGTTGAGTACATTTTGAAAATATATACAAATTCAGTAATCTTATCTTTTAATAAATATAAAACATTTTCTTTTTATACATTTTATTATATAAGTAAATATATATTGACGCGATAATGTACTCGCACATACTGCAGATGTTGATGTACATATGATGAAATGTGAAAAATAAAAATCCTTTATTTATTATTATTAATTATTATTTATGTTAATGTACTTACGTATTGTTATTTTAGAAGCGATAAGAATTTGTTTTCTTGTAATTAATAATAAATTCAATAATATGTGAAAAATCTAGATTAATGTATCTTGTATTTTGAACTTATAATCCATATAATAATGTGATAAGATTTTTTTTTGCAAATATATATTTACGATTCGATGATATCCCAATATAACACTTATTTATTCATATATAGATTAGAGTGGTCCAACTTAATCTATTCATTTATTTGTTATTATCTTGCCAACAATTTATAGTACAAAGTACATTGACTTTACAATTTCAAGGGGCTATAGGATATTTTGTATATCAAAGTTGTGATGTTTTAGCAAACTTTTTTTATGAATTAATTAATATTAGGTCATACAAAGTCTTCACTACAGTGCACAATGTATTTTTAGCTAGCACTTGGTTGGTTGGTTGGTTAGAGTGTCAAGCCGGGCTAAACATATAGACCTGGGTATTTGCTTCAATTAGCATGGAATGCAATGCACACGAGAATATGATAGATTTTTTAGAACGGTCGATATATCCTTAGTTTTTTATACCAAGACATTTTTTTTGCGAGCAGATCAGATATTAAGCGCTATGCTGACAATAACATTTTATACATATTTTCTCGTCCGTTGAATTTAAATTTTCATATATTTATTCAAAACGGACATCGAGTATAAAGAATTTAATAATACTAATATAAATCATATAAGATAATAATAATACTAATTTGCCACTACAACCCGATTAGGGTCTTGGCTAAACCATTATCACTGTTTAATCTGATTACTAGGTTCTATCATGACAAACCGTTTTTAATGTAAATTTTGTCAGCATGTCGCACTGGCATATTGTTTTTTAGTACCTAATCAGTGAGTTGGCTTTTACACTATATTTGAGGAACCCTATATCAGTTGGTATAATATAGGCGGACAACAGCTTTAAGTGACTTCCGGGCCAGAGCAAACGCTTTTTAATAAACACTTGCGAATGAAAGGTGATAACCCAGATATGTGAAAAAATTTTGGACCGAGCCTCGAACCCACAACCTCTTGATTACAGAGCCGTGACGTCACCCACTGCTCCATACTGGTTACATATAAGATATGAATGTAATAATTTTCATCGCCAAAATATAGGCAATTTTGTCAACGCATTAGTTCTGTAGCTCAACTCACTGTACCCTATAGCGTGGTCATATGTAATTTCCAAAACATTATTTGTTTTAAAAACAACCATATTTTTAGTGATCGATAATTTATCCTGATCATTTTTTAGAACATATTTGTTTTTCAAAATTGGTCTTGAACTAGTTCAAGCTCGATTTGCGAGTTATTGGCAATTTTTGGTAGAACATTTTTTAATCACATGTATCGGAAAAAATTAAAAACTCAGTAAAAATATAAGAAAATATAGGTAAAATAAAGGACTTTTTTATATTATGTCGATTTATACAAAATTATAAATATCAGTTACTTTCACTTTCCTGAAGTTAAAAGTTTTGAAATTCAGCAAGAAAAAAATTAATTCAAATCATAATACCGATGGGTGTACTCCGTTTGCTCGACTTTTTTTTGCTCGACAAGCAGATGCTCGATTTTTATTTGCTCGACTCTCATTTGCTCGACTTTCGTTTGCTCGACAATGCATAATCTCGACGCTCATTTGCCGCCGGCGGAAAAATGTCAACTAAAAGTCGAGATAAGGTCGAGATAAATTAATTAAAAATGTGTTTAAAGAATCGAGAAAAACTGGTGCCCAACTATGTAAAACGGAAGTCATAGTTGGGCATCTGTAATAAATTAGAATAAAACAGCATGTGTAATAGGGCATGTTAAACGTCAAAATATTATATGTTTCTCCATACAAATTGTTGTTGTTTTTTGTTTGGCTGGATATTATTTACACTAGAAAAGTGCTATAAAGTGAGGCTAGAAATTTTTTTGAACACAGTCTATAGGAACAAAACGCAGGATAAAAAAATTATCGGTGATGATAATGTAGAAATATCCTGTGAAATATCCAAAATATGGTTTCTACGAAAAGATATTTTGCTTAGTTCATTACTTTTACAAAATATTGTCGCCGAAATTTATTTGATTTGATGTTTTATTTTCAAGTAAAATTTTATTTAAGTTGGGGTTTAATTGATTTTAAATTGATTTCGATGAATGGAAATCCCACTAAAAATAAAAAAAAAATTCAAACCAAGCATTATTTTTAAATTATTTCGGTAAAATGGTTAAATTTATCTACATAAAATCTTATAAAAAATAAAATCATTATCAAACAACATAAAATCGGTATGCAGAAAAATAAATTTAATTTACGAATATTAAAATGTATTAAATATGAATTTAGGTGATTTTATCATTTTCAAATAGTAGTTTTTGTAAGTTTTTTTTTCGAGCATATGAATTGTCGGTCAAACGAAAGTCGAGCTAAATTAATTTTTTCAAATTTTGCAGTCGAGCAAACGGTGCTGTCGAGCAAGTCAAAAGTCGAGCTTGTGGGGTGAGCCCATATCAACAACATTCGCCAACCTTTATATTGTAGTGTTGATTTGTTCAATTGCGAACAGCCAACAGTGTGGATGTTTTTTATTGGTTGGTACCACTCAATACAAAAATTCAATTTGGTTGTTGTTGTTAGGAACGTTTCATATACAAACTATTGTTATAAATTTCGAGTTGGCCGCTCACAATTGAACAAAACTAACACATCATAAAGGCTCGCTATATTATATATAACTATATCGTGACATAAGAACCATTCAGTTCTAACTGCAATGTAACGCCTAATGCCTATGTAGTTAGAACTGTATGGTTCTCTTGTCGTGATATATAGAAAGTTTTTCACCGTTATTAAGCTTTTTGAGAGTGGTGAAATTTGTTTGGCATTTCTTTTTAAAGAATTTTGTTGTTTTGGTGCGAATCATTAAAAAAACACGGTATTTAATTTATATTTAATTAATTAACAATAATAAAAAGTATTTCACAGGATTGTGAAAAAGCCTAATTTTCGCAAATTTTGGTGAGGATGGATGAGTTTTTAGGAGACTGCACAGCTTAATTAGAATCCTTTTTTATTATCAAAAAAAATATTGTTTTGTATTTATAATTACTGAAAATGGTGCCACAAAAAACTTATTAAATATATTTATAACATAAAATATACAAATCTTACATAATTTATATAATTACATAATTTGTTATTATTATACAGAACAACATTTACTGCATATCAACTAGAAGAACTGGAAAGAGCATTTGAACGGGCTCCTTATCCCGATGTATTTGCACGTGAAGAATTGGCACTTAAACTTAACCTAAGCGAACAACGTGTTCAAGTATGGTTTCAGGTAATTTAATTATTATTATTCTATAATAGCTGAGAATACGTGTAATAGTAATCAGCAATCGGAAAGAAATGTTTCTGCTGGTAAACCGTATTGCAACTAATATATATTTATGTAAGGACTTCTGGGCATCTACCAGAATATTCGAACTCCATAATATGATGAAAAACCAAAAACACTTCAGCGGCCTCAGATTGCAATGTTAAAATCTGATTACTAAACAAAAGCCATAAACTTTTAAACGACAATTTCAAAAATAAACTTAGGGCGCTCTCGCAATCAGTCCATTTTCACTTTTCAGTTTTCATTTAACAATTTATTTATTATACTTAATTGCATATAAGCTCGCATAATCAAATTTTTTTCGATTTTTTTATTTTGACAGAAGTGTACTATGATGTTAACTGAAAACTGAAAACTGAAAAATGGACTGATTGCGAGAGCTCCCTTACTTTAACTGTTGAAATTATTTAAAAATCAAAAACATAGTTATAATGTTTACAAAATTACAGTAAAAATCACAAAAATTTTGATTTTTGAAAATTCAAATCATTGTTTCATCAAAGTGGTATCCAACCTATCACCTATATATATCCAAACACTTAGTTACCATTTAAAAACACAATTTTACTCAAGGGTTATGATTTTGAGACTCGTCGGAGGATGAATAAAAAAACCAAACGTAGGCATATATAATATAATAAAAATATTGTTCCATTGTTAAAACTAATACAACAAAAACTTGTGTAACAGGCTCTCGTTAAATCATCACTCTCATCTATTCAAAATGACAGTTTAAACAAATTTTAGAACTATTTTAGTCATTTTTGACAATTCTGAAAGTTTCCCCATCAAAGTTAAATAAACTTGTTTTTGAGGAAAAAACAAAATATTTTATGATAGGTAGTACTTTTTATGTAAGTAAAGGAAATTCCAATAAGTAGAGTTTTACATAAATGTCTAAGAAAATACGTGTACAAAATGTTTTAAGAACCTCCAAATAGAAGAAGTAAACCGCTGATAATAAATATATATTTTTATTAAATTTAAAATTTAGGAACAGGCTAATCGGTCAACGAAAAGTGAATACTTTAGTAATATTATAGGTTCTTGATTTAG
>JANSTW010064976.1:0-10848 GCA_027564275.1 Diadocidia ferruginosa | reverse complement strand
GTAATGATGCGAGGAATTTTTTTTAAAGGAAATTTTTTATTTTCATTGTTTTTCCCGAAAATAAGAAAAAACCATATAAATGATATAAAAGTAAAATTGTATTATTATTACTTTTTATGTTTGGTTAGAACGAAGAAAAGTATTGTAATCGCCATGAAATTTTGAAAAATAATATAAAAATATTTTTTTAAACAGAAAAATTTAAACAAAATTCCTGTCTATCCATCCTTTTCATGTGTCTGTCCGTCCGTATATCTGTCTGTCTTTGCGTCCGACCGTCTAGAGATTTTGTTTTTACTTTATAATATGCAAGTACTCACAAAAATATAAAGATGGCTTTTTGTGGTTAAATTGTTTGGTATTGAATATAAATAATTTTACTCCCCAGGAACAAGTGGCTCCTGTACAAAAAAGTTCTGAATAAAAGGAAATTATATACGATCTTGAAATTTAATACAGATGGCTTTTTGAGGTCCCCTTGTTTGGTATTGACAAATCTGAATAAATGGGAATGATATACGATCTTGAAATTTATTACAGATGGATTTTCGGGGTTCCATTTTTTGGTATTGATTATCAATAATTTTGCTCCCCAGAAACGAGTGGCTTCTATACAAAAAAAAATTGAATATATAGTAAAAAGGTAAAGTATAAAAAAAAGTAGAGATACAGTTTTGAAATTTTCTAGGTATGATTAAAGGTTTCTTTTATTTGCTATTGAATATCAAGAATTGTGATTTTCAGAAGCTGGTAGCTCCCATACAAAAAAAATTAAATTAATAGAAGTAAAATAAAGTATTCAAATAAATAGAAAGTTCTAGATGATAAACGATCTTGAAATATTGTAGGGATGGTTTTCAAATGTTCCCATTATTTGATATTGAACATCAAAAATATTTCTCTCCAGGAAAGAGTAGCTCCCATACAAAAAAGTTTATTATTTTGAATGGAAGTCAAAACAAAAAAAAGATTTTTCCACATATCGTGTGATTATTGTAACAATTTTTTGCAGTTAAATTTATACAAAACAACAAAAAGGCGGTCGAAAAAAACGGAAAATTTTCTAATAAAAAAAAATAAAATAAAAATGTCATAAAAAAAATTGCGAAAAAACTAATACGAAATGCCATAATATATCGAATAAATTTCCCATTTCAAGGATAAATTAAATTCTTCTGTCCCCATATACGGAGAGATGTGACATGTATTAGAATGTCTGCTGAAATTTATGTAATCGAATAAATGTCAATGACTTTTAATATAATAATAATAATCATTCCCTCATATTGTATACTCGATGCCATCTAATTTATCCAAATGAGAAAATCATTGTTTTTCCAATAAATAAATTTTCAAGTGAATTCTCTACCTTTCACAAAACGATTGAATTATTGAACATTTTGTTTCGGGTACGCGATAATACTTAAATATAGATTTGTTGGTTAAAATGCCTTATGGTCGTAATGGATCTAGGTATATGCGGTGGTAATCATGAAAAACAAGTTGATGTGAATTTCTCATTTTCCTCTTTACCTCGTATCTATACAAATATTTTCTAAAAGGGAAAATTGATGACGTTTATTTATTTGCTTGCAAATATACTAATAATAAAGTCAAAGTTATTTTAACGCAGATTTAGTATAGACTACACGCATAAATAATGGTATGCTTGTTTACTTCAATGGGGGGTGAAAATTTACTTTATTTTCGGGTTTATTATTATTATTGACTTTATTATATGCGAATATAAGCAAACTTGTTTCTCTATGCTGCGGCAATGCGTTTGGGGATATTTTTTCTGGGTTAAATGATAAATTGATATATAAGAGTCCCCGACTTTTTTTCCTCGTTAATGAATACGAGAGGGCTGGCTAATTTTGCGTTTTTTTTCTCGGTCTATAAAATAAACTTAATTGATTTATACGATTTACTTATGTGTTGTGTAGGGAAAATTAATAGAAAAGTTGTTTAAGGTGTGAAAAAATTGTTTTTTATTATTGAATTTTTTAAAGCTATTCCCATTTATATGTACAGGTTTTTGTTAAACTTGCGAGAAAAGAAGTTAAATGTGGTGTAAAGGTTTTTTTATACGATTTTTTTAATCTTATAATAAATTAACTTTAATGTTATTTTAATGGATTTTATTTTAAGGGTTTTTTTCCTTCTATTAAATTAAGTTAATTATTTGGTGAATGATTTTCTTATCTTCTTTATTAGTACAGTTTTTTGAGGTAAACAAAAATAAAAAGAAAAACAAGTTTTTATAAATTAAAATCAATATTCAAAATGAACACTAAAAAGAAGAAAGTAATTTTGAAATGCATGTAAAAATTTTGTCTCTTATAAAGCAACGCTCAACAACATACTTTAATTTTGTATGGAAATTAAATTTCAATCATCTAGTTTCTGGCTATAAAAAATCAGATAAACGTTCAAATTAAATTGGTTTTGTTTGAATCTAAATTTAAGCAAATCAAAATTTTTTAAAAAAATTTGCTGAGATTTGATTAATTTTTGATCAATTTTAAATTGATCACATAAGATTTTTCTTAGTTTTAATCGACTAAGAATATTTATGAATTTGATTTGATCTGACTTGTTTCGATCAAATTTTGATTCAATCATTTTTTTTGTTTTTATTTTAACCAGATTTTGATTTTATCAAATTTTTTAATCGCTTATTTTTTATTAAAACCTAATAAAATCATATTTAATTATTAATTATTATTTCGCTGATATGATTTTATTCGATCGAAAATATTTTTTATTTATCACAATTTGATCTAGCCAAATTGTGAACACATCAAAATTTTTGAATTGAATTAAAATTTTATCAAATCAAAATTCAGTATCCAATTTGTTTTGATTGAATCTAAATGTAAGCAAATCCAAATTTTAAAACCGTTTCGAAATGTAATAAAATCCAATTATAAAAATTCCATCTGATTTAATTCGATCAAAATATTTTGTGGTCTATAACAATTGGATCTAATCAAATTCTGAGCACATCAACAATTTGTTTTTATTTGAATCAAAATAAAAAAAAATGAAATTCTGAGCAAACCCAATTAAATCAGATTTTTAATTAATCAAAATATGATCAATATCTAAATTCGATCTGATTTAATTAGATCAAAATATTATGTGATTCATCAAAATTTGATCTAATCAAACACAACACGTCAATATGTTTTTATCGAATCAAAATTTTATAAAAAAAATGTTGATAAAATGAAATTCGGATCGTCCACCAATCCAAAAAAATCAGATTTTTGTTACATCAAAATTTGATCTGATTTGATTCGATCTAAATTATTTGTGATTCATTAAAATTTGATCGAATTAAATTCTGAACAAATCAACAATTTTGTTTATCGAATCAGGAATGTGTTAAGTCGAAATTTTGATAAAATTATATTCTGAGCGTCAACAAACCCAATTAAGTCAAATGTTTATTAAATTAAAAGGTCGATCTGATTTGATTCGGTCAAAATGTTTTGTGATTCTTTAAAATATTATCTAATCAAACTCTTTAAACAAATTTTATAAAATATTAATTTTAATAAAATGAAATTTGAGCGTCAACAAACTCAATTAAATCAGATTTTTATTAAATCAAAATTTGATATGATTTGATTCAATTAAAATGTATTGTGATGGATCAAAATTTGATATAATCAAATTCTTAACACATACAAATTTTTTTTTGATCGAATCAAAATTTCATCAAATTGAAATTTTATTAAAATTTAATTCTGAGCGTCAGCAAACCCAATTAAATCAGATTTTCAATAAATTAAAAAAATCGAATTCTGAGCGTCAGCAAACCGAATTAAATCAGATTTTTATTAAATCAAAATTCGATAATGATCTGATTCCATCAAAATATTTTGTAATTTATCAAAATTTGATCTAATCAAACTTCGAACATGTCAAATCTTTTTTTTTTTGGTCGATTCAAAATTTTATAAAATCGAAATTTTGATAAAATGAAATTCAAACCAAATTAAATAACATTTTATGAGGCTCAGAATTTGATTTGATCAAATTTATGATTCGATAAAATTTTTAATAATTCGCTCAGAATTCGATTCGATCTAAATTATGACTAAACCAGATTATTTGATTCGATCAAATCTTTTTATTGCTTAACCAATGTTTTGATCAAAATAAAATCTGATAAAATCAGCAAATAATCGAATCAAAATAGTTTTAATTTTGACTCGATCTTGATACGATCAACAAAAAAAACTGATTTTAATTTCATCAGAATAAGGTTTGACGAAAATTTTGGATTTGATAAAAAGTGTTTATTGATGTGTTCAGAACTTGATTGGATCCAATTTAGGTCAAATTTTAATGCGATCATATCAGATATTTTGTTATTTGATAAAAAAAATCAGATTTTGATTCGATCAGATTTGATTCGATAACAATAAATTGAATGATTTAATTAATTTTTGATCTTATTTCTGTTTTTATAAAATCATTTGATTTCTGTTCAGAATTTGATTAGATCAAATTTTAATTAAACCAGATTTTAATGCAATCATATCTGATTTTGAAATCAGTTTTTTTTCGATCTGATTTGATTCGATCAAAAAAGTTTCAGGATTTTATTCGATCAGATTTTGATTCTATCAAAAAATGATTGGTTGATGGAATTAATTTCTATTTTGATAAAATATTTGACTTTTTATGATTCATAATATTCAAAATTTATATTTTTTATTTCTTAATAAAATTTTATCGATTTTTTTATAATTCTAATTGACCTCATTAATAAAAAAGAATAATGTCAAATATTTATTTTCAAAATTACAAACTAATAAATCTTGGGACTAAATATAAATCAGAAAGATCGATAGTGTTTACCATATATTTATTCTTCAAAAAGCAAAAGAAAATAATTTATGATGTACAATAATTTTTCGATTTTCTTTATAAAAATATAAAAAAAAATATTTTTATTTATTTTCAATAAAAAAAAATCGCTTTAAATAAATAGAAATAATTTCACATGCGGTGCGTTTAAATATAATTTATTGTCTCACTTAAAACACACTCTTCCATATATAATTTAAAAATAGATAGAATATGCATGCACCCTGTGTGAATTGATAATAATATTAATAAAAAATAATAATAATAATAATGTGACATCAAAATCACTGTGCAGACATGCAATCCTTCGCGTGATATTATCACATCAGTCACGTTTTGAAACCAGATATATCTTATTATTATTATTATTGGTTTATTCTCGCATTATTTTCGATTTATAATCCTGAATATTTTGTATAAAATCCGCACCAGCACATCATATTTTCCTATATAATGTGTCTCACCATAGAGTCATAATATTAATAATAATAATAAACATATAAAATAAAATGCGAGTAAAACACGAAAAAAAGCCTAAAATAAATTTATACAAAAAAAACGTATCCAGACAAAAAAAAAACAATTCGAAAATATTGGTTTTACTGATTTTTTACGATTATTATCATCGTTATACATTTTGATATTATTATTGTTCCTTTGCCGCTTCATAATTTCTGTCCTATTTTCGTACACGTCATATAAACAGCTGACAAGTAGATATTTTTTTATTGGATAAATAAATATTATATACGAATGTATTAATAAAATATTATAT
Organism: Diadocidia ferruginosa; assembly: GCA_027564275.1. Taxonomy (NCBI): domain Eukaryota; kingdom Metazoa; phylum Arthropoda; class Insecta; order Diptera; family Diadocidiidae; genus Diadocidia; species Diadocidia ferruginosa. The sequence continues at coordinate 5,189 of JANSTW010064976.1, read as the reverse complement.
CGTGTTTTTTTTGGATCGGTGATAAAACCACAAAAAAAATATTTTATTAAAGCTCCCCAAAAAAAATGAAGAAAAAATATTGGTAATGGAGCTTTACTTCTATAATACGCATACCTCCTCGCTGTGTCACATTTATAACAACGAAATATCACGCGAAGGTTATACATTTTCAAATAAAAAGGTAAAACGCAGTTTATCGTTTATAGATTTTGAATAATATTTTTTGTTTTATGATGATTGATAAGATGATATATTTTTTTATTGTTTTTGTGGAATTTTAAATTGTCTTTTATAGATATATGTGGAGAAAATGTATGTTTCCAAATGACTATTCCTGTGTAACGCACATAACGTTTAGAGCAAAACAATTTTTTTATGGGGCTACTAGGAACTGTTAAGTATATACATTTAAAGTAATTTTGTGTATAGGGTCGAATCAATACATTCTCAAAAAAGGTTGAATTAAAATTGTGTATACTTTTGGCAGAAACTTAATATTTATAGCCGTTACGCACATAACATAAGATTGTAAAAAAAAACATTATATCATAATGGATTATTTTAAGATTTATAATGAAATAAACTAAAATTAAATTTATTTTTAGCACTCTGAAAAAAAAATTTGTTTACTTCTAACTTAACTTTGGTAGTAATTTTAACAACCAAGTTTAAGTTAACATGTCTCTATAACGCACATAATTGTAACACACACACACGTAACATATATTTAATTTTATATAGCTACAAAAAATACTTGAAAAGACAAATAATTAAATCAGTAATTTATTTAAAATCTCTTCATTACTGTAGATATTTTAAAATTTATGAAAAAAAATATAAGAAAAAACTTGTAAGATATATTGTTGAAAGAGCAATTTTCAATTTATTTTTTTTAATTCTATTTACACCTTCATTTGTATTAAATAATACATTTTTAATCCTTTTAAAAAATTGTAATTTTATTTTATCAAAATTTAATCATTTTTAACTTGAAAGTGGATTTTAATTTTAAGTAGTCATTGGGTGAACTTAGTCTGAAATGTATCTATATAAGCTTTGTTTGATGAAATGAAAAGTTTCGCGTTATGCTGTGCATTTTTTATAAACTAGACTTTTTCTTAAAGTGAATAAGAGTTTTTTTTAGATTTATAAAAAATTTTAATTAATTTTAAAAAATTACAAGTTTACAGAATAAATTACTTTAATTTATATAAAACAAACTTTTGATTTTTTTTTTAATAAAATTAAATTTTTTATAACTGTTGGTTTAAATTTTGATTAAAAAAAGGAATTTTTAGAAATTTTTACAAAATTATACAAAATATCTTCTTTTTTATGTAAAAAAATCTTAGAAAATGTAACAAAATAATTACACAACTTAATTATAATTTGTTCTTTCTGAACAGTTTAAAAAAACACTTGCTGTTTGTTTTCCTTCCATATTCTTAGAAAAAATATTAAAATTAATCTTTTTTGTGTGAAAAACAAGAAATCATAAAAAATGTATTTAAAAGCTGTACACACAATATACAAATCTACACCCAACGTTGGATAATTTTGTGAATTAAAAAAATATTTAAAACATCGCATATTATTCTACTTCTGCCACATTTTTTCTACAAAATCTTCTATCGCACAACAATTAAAAATACTGCAATGTTATGTTAATAACTTAATAATATATATTTTATAGGTTTTTACATGTTTTTTTTTAAATTAATTTATTTATTGCGAACATGTTTTAGAATAGAAAAATATATAATTAATATAACGCACATATTATTCGTAATATGTATAAAGACGACGCGTAAAAAAAATATGAAACATAAGCAGCGAAAAAATTATAAAAATAAAAAATCTTTAAAATTGTAGTGCGTGAATTTTGAAAAATTGTTTTTTTTTTCTAGTAAAAGAAATTTTTTATATTTTTTTAGGGTCTGATGCATACGATAATTTTTTAAATGAGAGTTCATAGTTTGTTTTGTTTTTTATAGACATGCTATTATTTGTATTTAGTCTATACAGTATACATCTATATATGGCATTAGATTTTTAATAGTCTTTTTTTCTTACGGAAATCTAGTAAAATTAGAAATTTTATACAAAATACTTATTATTATACTGACAGCAACTATCACTAAGTATTTATAAAAATATATTAATTTAGTTTAAATTTTATTAAAAATATGTAAAAAATCATTTTTTTGCCTGATCACACGTATATAGACACATGTGTCCGAAATGTTTCTGAATGGCGTCTCAGATGTTTCTGTACTAATTTTACAATTTCCTTAAAACTTACAAACTGTTTTCATATTAAATAGGTATAAAAATATAGCCGAAAACAAATTAAAAATATTTTAAAAATGTTCGATCTCGAGTTCAACTTAAAATTACCATAAATATTAATAATTTAAAAGAATCTTTCATTGCAAATATTTAAAAAAAAACTAACAATAAAATTGCTACTATATATTCAATCAACTTCCTTAAATAGAAATTAAAACATTAGAGCTAAATAATTCAATAAAATTAATAAATTAAAATTTTGTTCTGGTTTAAACAAACAATCAAAAGAGATGTTTTCCTATACAGTATAGCTGGTATGCTGTATAGCGCAGAAAAACTTGTTAAAAACAATGTAAATATTGTTGTTGGCAAATTTTCCCATTTTCTTATATTTTTAATTAATATCAATTTTTTTATTAATAAATTATAGAAAAATTATTGTTAAAAACTTATATAGTGCTAATACATGAATTATTATTTTTTTTTATATTTTCATTTATATTAATTTAAAAATTCATATAAATAAAATGCACACACATCTTTTGCGTTAATGCTTGCGCATTTAAATGCAAGTTTACAATGTGAATCGCATTTTAATTTTTTTTTTTTAAATGTAACCCTAATGTGCCTGCTGTTTTTTGAATAAAATCACCATGTGACAATCAGTCACATATGAAAAATGTAGAATTATTATAATTTTAATTTCGAATTATTTTTCGAACTAGTATACATCTAGGTGAATAATTATATTATTAAATATTAATTACAACACATAGAGATATAAATAATTTTAATGCTTTTAGTTTCAAATGTCAAAACAGAAATTACACTTCAGTTTTTTTGACTGAGCAAAAAAAGGTTCAATACGTTTTAACTATTTTTGCGGGCTAATGAATCTCCTCGAACTAGGTATAAATCCGAAAAAAAAATTCTTTTAGGTATGCACTTTAGGGCTTAAGAAATAAATTATGATCATTTTTGTGTTCCTGATTGGCGTTCTACTTGCAATTTTATAAACTTCATTTATGTAAACTGTGTGACTCTGAGTCACTTTGTAGTAACACTATTTTGCGAAAAAATATTTACATTATTCCTTACTACAAAATACAGAATTAATCGGAATTTTTCATTAAAAATTGAAGCATAAAACAAAAAAATGTTTTAGTCATATGAAATATTGAAGTTCAAACTTAAACTGCGTGTCTCAGACTCACATCGCAGTACAATAAAGGGTTAACGCAGCATTTTTCTTCAATAAATACATCTTATAAAGTTCGCATAAGAAAAAAAATTGAAGCAAAATATAAAAATTAATTGGTTATTATTTTTACATTGCGAATTTTATGAATTAATTAATTAAAAAATTATTGACTTTTTTCGCAAATAAATGAATTTTTTTTCTTTTGCATTATTTGTCAGACAAATAACAAGATTTTTTGCATTGTATCACGAAGCAAAAGAAGATGAAATGTATATGGGTAGATAGGTTTATTTTGAAATTATCTCAATAGGAATTGATATTTTTTTCTTTCTTAAAGATTTGATATGTGCAATGTGTGTAATTTTTTTTAAAAAGCGCATAGCATTTGTTTTATGCTATGGAATCTAAATCACATTTCTTGTGCACTTTTACAAAAAGAGTTTTGTATATACGAGAAATATTTACTGCGAAAAAATATGAAAAATTATGTTGATTAAAAATCAATATGCGTTTCTGGTATATTGTTGGGTGATGAAAACTTTATTTTTTTCCTAATTTATTTAAAAAAAAAAACATTTCAAATTAAAAAAAAATTCTTTAATGTAATAAATTTATTATTTTTATTAAATTTATTAAAAAATATTTTTTTACAAAATAAAATATATTTTTCTATAATAAATTTATTTTAAAAATATATAGTTAATTTATAATAATAATTTTTTTCAAATAAAAATGCAAAAAACTTTATACAATTTTTTGCAAAAATCTCAACTAAAAACATTTTTTTATACATTATTTGCGTTATGCAATTTTCCATCCTGTTGCAGATTTTCTGAATTTATTAAAGAAGAAGCATATAGTAAAAAATTTACATTTACTCGTGTAAATTATTATCTAACAAAACGCACAAGAAAAGTATGCTCATTATTTATAAAAAAAAACAATATTTTTATGCTTTTTTGAGTAAAAAAAAACATAAAAAATTTTATATAAATTTTCTCATAAAAGAATTTTTTTTTCGTACATAAGTTTTGTTTTAATTTTATTTTTATTTATTGTTATTATGTTTCTATTTAAATTTATATATTATATTTTTATAGAATAAAATTGTGTTACTGGAAAATTTATTTAGATGTGTACACGACGTCATATAGGTAACTATTTATTTAATAAAAAAAATATAGTTTTATACGATATCGCATATATACATTTTTTATATAATAAGCCAGAGAGACTTTTTTATATATAAAATAAAATATATTTCTATAAAATTATAAATTATTAAATAATTAATGTTCGTGATTATAAAATAAATGATATTCATTACGTTTATTATTATTATAAGAACATGCATGTTAATCACAAATTCAGCTAATCTGATTTTGAAAAAAAAATTGTTGTGTACTGCGTATATAATATATAAAAGTTCATGTTTAGCCCAAAGAACATACCTAACTATATACGTAGAAACATAATAAAAAATTGATGTAAAAATCAGCAGCATTATAATTTAATGTGAATACAAAAAAAAATATCAGAAAATTTATTATCACAACAATATTACAATAATTTTATCAATTTATAAAAAATAAATATAATGAATAATTAATTAGTTGGTTTTTTTTAGTTCATTGAACATATACAGCTGGTATGAAATTATATTGAAAATAAATAAGAATTTTTATTCTGAGTAATTTTC
>JANSTW010064965.1:0-10850 GCA_027564275.1 Diadocidia ferruginosa | reverse complement strand
GAATGAAAGGTGGTAGTCCAGTTGTGAATTTTTTTGACTCTGTCGAGTCTCGAACCCGGAACCTCTTGGACACAAAGCCGTGACGCTACTAACTACTCTATGCTGACTACATCTACTATCTTCTGCTTGCCTTTTACTTTTAGTAAAAAAATTGCTAGCAAAAATTCAAAAATATTCGTATGTCTTCCCGAAAAAAAATTTTGCGAGGAGCTTCGTTTTTTCCATTTTAATGTAGAATACATTTTTAGCACAAAATAAGCCTACGCACAAAGCTTTACGACAATTTGAACGCTTTTAAATTCCTTAAAACTATCATTTTCATTAAAAACTTCTCAAAATGATCTTTAACGATAACCCGATAATTTAAAAAGTATTTTTAGGAGATGCGCATGATTTTTCCGCTTAAAATAAGCCTACACACAAGCTGCTACGACAACGGAAACGTCATTTTAAAATTTCAAAAATTTGATTTCATATAACCCTCCTGCTATCTTCTGCTTGCCTGTTACTTTTAGTAAACAAAATGCTAGCAAAAATTCAAAAACATTCGTATGTCTTCTCAAAAAAAAAAAATGTTGCGAGGAGCTTCGCCCTTCTTAGCTTAATGTAGCATACATTTTTAGCTTTAATTTACGAGCTTGATGCGGCGAAGCTCCTCGCAATTGGTTTTTCAAATAAGCCATACAAATGTTTTTCGAGCTTTTGAAGCAACAAAATGTTGCGAGGAGCTTCGCCTCTTAAACTTTATCTAAGCTCGCTTGTTCAGCTTTAATTTAAGCTTGATGCGGCGAAGCTCGAAAATTTTTTTAAGTGAAGCCATACAAATGTTTATAGATTTTTTGATATCAATTTTATCTAAAAGTAACAGGCAAGCAGAAGGTAGCAGGAAGTGTAACCGATGCAAATTTTTTTTTTTTAATTTAAAAATGTTGTCGTTATCGTAGCAGCTCGTCAATAGGCTCATTTTAAGCGGAAAAATAGTGGGCATCATTTAAAAATACTTTCGCAATGATCTAAAGATCTTCAAAGTATTTTCAGAGAATTTCAATATCGTAGCTCATCTTGAATTTTTTATTTATTTGTGTATACTTTAATTTCTTTCTATTTTTCTGCCGTATTTATGTATGGGAGCTACCAGTGTCCAGTACCTCTGGATAGTAAATTTCTTGATATTAAATACAAAAAAAACTAATTGTTTTTATTTTGCAAAAATTTATGGTGATTCCAATAATTTTATTTATTCTATACTAACTTTATTAAATATCACAATCAACTGCTTGTACACATATCTCGTAAGTACCTTTATAGATTAGATACGTCTTATCTCATAACATGAAAAAAAAACAAGAGTTGTTTGTATTTTGTGATTAAAAATTAGTCTACATTTGGCGGTGTTGTTAAAAGAATATTTACGTTTCTTCAAAAATGGCATTAAAATGGGGCATAATTACAGCCGGTCGAATTTCTCATGATTTTGTAAACGCTCTACGAACGTTACCTGCCGATGAACATGATGTTTTATGTGTTGCGGCAAGACGCTTGGATGATGCGAAAAAGTTTGCTGATTTACATTCGATCGCAATTGCGTATGAAGGTTACGAAGCTGTTGCTAAAAACAAAAGTGTTGAAGTGGTCTATATCGGGGCTCTACATCCGGCTCACTTTGAACTTGGCGTCATGATGCTGGAACATGGGAAACATGTTTTGTGTGAAAAACCACTTTGTATGAATGAGAAGCAATCGAAGAAATTGTTGGATTTGGCCAAGTCAAAGAATTTATTCTTTATGGAAGCCATATGGTCACGATTTTTTCCCAGCTATCAGTATTTGAGGAGTCAGATAGAAGCTGGCGCTTTGGGTGACATTGAGGAAATTAAAGTTGATTTTTGTTTTAATTTACAGAAATCACCAAGAACAGTGTAAGTTTTTGTATTTAATTTACTTTTTTATATAATAAGCAACATTCTAGTCATAAAGAACTTGGCGGTGGTTGTACACTGGATCAAGGTATCTATGCCATACAATTGTCATTGTGGGTATTTAAGGATTATCCCGTTTCGATTGAAGCAACCGGTGAACTGAACGAAGAAGGTTGCGATCAAGAAGTTACTGCTACTTTGAAATTTCCAAATGGAGGAGTTTCGAACATATTTATATCATGTAAAAAGGATACGGACAGTAAGGCTATTATTAAAGGATCCAAAGGAACAATTGTTGTAAGAAATTTATAGGAAAAATACTTAATTTATTTTATGAAAAAAAAAATGTTTTAGATAAATCAATTTTGGAGTCCAACTGCACTTATCGATGTAGATGGCAGTGAAAAGAGCTGGCCACTACCAGCAGCCGAACATAACTTTTTCTATCCTAGTTCATGTGGCTTACGCTATGAAACGGATGCAACAAGGCAGTGTATTCGCAGTGGATTAATCGAATGTGAAACAGTCAGTCATAGTGAAAGTTTGCGTATAGCCAGAATTGAAGATGAAATAAGGCGGCAATTGGGTGTTACTTATCCAGCTGATTTTGAATGAAAATACAAAATGATTATTTTCATTTTAATAATAAACGAAATTCATCTAAATCTATTGATATACATTTTTAGAAAAAAACACATACTATAATTTTTTCTGGTCCTTATCTGGTCCTTTTGAAAAATTACAAAATTTACCATAACGTACTATTCTTTCAATTGGCAACATTTGCTTTAAGAATATTTCAGAAAATATTCCGACAATTCGTTTTTCGCCTTAAAGGAAAATATACTTTAATATGAAGCTTTAAGATTATGTTGTCTATATACTCTATACACAATACAGAAGAAAATTGTGTCTTTTATATTTTCTTTTGCCTTTTGTTTTGTTATTCTTATAATAATAAGGGTAAAGAATTTGCAGATATAAATAAGTGTAAAGCAGAGTAGACTTTCTTCTGTATATATAGTATTAGTTAATAGGGGTTAAGAAATTGTGTGACAGTCAAGCTCTATTAAATCTGTTAAAATAAATAAAAAATATTATATTTTCATAATAAAATGACAAAGTTTATTCATATATGTTATATGATGTTGGTTAAATAGATATGTTTTGAGAAAAAAGAACAAAGTCATTCCATTATATTATTGTATACATGAGATGTCTTATTAGAATTATGAAGAAGACACAAAAATAAAAGGATATATAAACCACATGCATAAAAAAAATGATTTTGTATCCTCATAATATGAATTATACATTTAACATAAATATACTAATAAATGTTTTCAACTCAACCTTGTTATATCTTCACTTAAGTAGTTTTATCACGTATCAAACATCATGCAACCCAAGCATTACATATCTATACATATATAGCTACAGAAGTATTTAAGCTTTGCACATAGGTATACATCTAAAGCTCGACATTAAGCTTAACTCGCCGTAATATAACCAGTAGTTATATAACAAGTACAATTCACCACACTGAAAAGGCTGTATTTTACACACACATATAACTACTTTATATTAAGTATCCTTGTGATAAATGCTTTCGTTATCCTTTTATTTTATGTATATTTTATATGTATGAAAATTGCACCACAGCATTTAAGATTATATGTTGTAAGGACTTACAGAACTCGCACAGTCATTTTAGGACTTATGTTTTCTAAAACATATTTATATATGAAATTTGCATAATACTCTATGCAAGAGTATTTCATTAATTATAATTTAATAAAACGTTATAAACTGTCACTATATTATATTATAGATTAGTAATTAAATAAATCTTAAATTTTAAATTAATAACTTTACCGGAACATGCCCAGCAATTTAGGTATAGAAGCTGTATATGTTTGGTCTAAATTAAAGTTTTATTGTGGAAATAATATTTTTTATTTCACATATAATAATTATTTTTTAAATAAATATCGAATGAAAATTCAAAATATCGATTTTTATCGGATAAAAATATCGAAAGAAAATATCGATATTTCGATATTGGAAGAATATATCTATGTAATAATTCGAATGAAAATATCGAAAGTGCGATATTAGAAAAATACCGATATATCGAATGAAAATATCAATAAATGTCGATATAATATCAAATGAAAATATCGGAAGAAAATATCGATATTTCGATATTGGAAAAAATCGATATATCGAATGAAAATAGCAGTATAATATGAAAATATGAAAAGAAACTATCGATATTTCGATATTGGAAAAATATCGATATTTCAATGTTTGTTAGAGGGTCACAAGTACTATATAAAACGGATACTCAGACATTATTGTCCATTGTGCCCTCCCACTTTGTATTATTTAACCTGTTAGGCAGCCATGAGCCAGACTTTTCAATAAAAGCTAGAACCTTGGTAAGTTTTGTATCTGACAGCACTTCTAACTGTAGGAAGGGGCTCTCAAAGATGTTCAGCCTTGCACTACAAAAAACGGGACATTCACAAAGTACGTGTGTCGCCGTCTCTTCGTCCATTAAGCTAAATCTACAAACATCCACATCGGTCAGTCTCATTTTGTACATGTGCGCGGTATGACCGGTAATGATGCTAACCACATCCTTACATTTATTGGATTTGGATTTTTGTTGTTTTCTCAAATATCGTACTGAGAAAAATCTTATATTTTGACGGCAGCCTGTAAGGCAGCTCCTTCGCGCTTGATGTTTATTCCGACTGGCAGAATGCACCATTCCTTTTAGCGTTTTGTTGTCGTATCCCTTTGCTATTATTAGTGATGTCCCTAATAATAGACCAAGGTACACTTATTCGGGATTCCAAAATAGTTCACTTTGTTACACTCTAATCACGAATAATAAAACACTTCAGTAATTTTTACTATTAATATTGTTTATTATAATACTTTATACAATACACTTAACTTAACTTGAAGATACTCCAAGAACTGGTTCGGGCCACAAAATACGGTATACATTATGCAAGCCCCTAGCCTTGCCAGTTTGTCCGCTTTTCATTTTCTTCTACATTGGCATCTGATCTGATCTGATCCAAAGCATCTGATGGTATGGCCCCAGTGATATCTATATGGAGGCCAGCTTTTGAATTTTGGTCAGCCTTTTATATGAGGTTTTCACATTTGTTCGCCGAAACCAGATGATTGATGCATATGATATAATGGGTCTAATATTAATCGAAGTAAATATCCAGTCGACTATTCTTGGAATCAGTCCCTACAGGTTCTTAAAATCTCTTTTACATTGCCAGTGGATATATCTATATATCGATATATATCGATATTTTCTGATTTTCAATATATCGATAGTTTTAATTTCAATAATTTGTATAAGGGATATCGATATTTTCATTCTTTATTCGATATTTTCATTCGATATTATCGATTTTTAATCATAATTTCGTTTAATAGTTAAATAATCATCATCGTCATCGTGTTCTTAATTATTACTCTTTTTTCTATCTGATACCATGGTTTTCATTGACGGCCATATCAAAGGTGGAGTGTTGTCAGCAACTCGCATTAGCCATTTTTTCTTTTGGTAATCAATGGGGTGGCTTTTAAACCACTGCGAACGTTTTTTAATAACACCTGCGAATGAAAGGTGATAGCCCAGATGTGAACATTTGTTGACTCTATACGAACCCACAACCTTTTTTTTTTTTTTTTGCTTTTCGATATTCGATATATCGTAGAATATCGCTATTTTTTGAAAATGAAGAGTGACTCCATAAGACAAAATTTTGAACTTGCTAATACAATCAACTTCCTTTTTCTCGTAAAGAGAGTCGTGGTGGTTTTTGGCGGGTTGACCTTAAGCCCATTTTTGTTGCACCGCATTCTTCAACGATGTCAAGGGCCGTCTGCATTTTACTGGAAACAGCCCTCGTACTTGATTAATTTTGCGGTTTACTATATACATTCAGTTTGTTCTTTTTCTATCGTATATGTAATTTAATGGCTTAATATTGTTGTTTTATATATTTTGTGTATATAGAACCAACTATATATACTTGACACTTCTGTTTTTGGCGAAATTAAATTCTATGGAAAGCAATTTTATTTTGGTTACATTTTTGTGTAATAAAAGTTACAGTTTAAAGTGTTAAAACCGAAATGCTTTAATGTTTTTTGCCAAAGAATTAGAAGAAAACATAAGAAAGGTCACCAAAGACAAAGGCCTAAAAGAAAAATGAATAAGTGAACATTTATTAAAGAAACAGAGCGAAAGCTTAAGAAAAATAAAAAGCTCGTATATTTTAACAGAAATATAACTGAATTTTAGATGCTTTAGCTAACTCGCCTGAAGATCAGCCATATGTTTTATAATTAATTTATAATATTTTATTGCCGCGGAAGAAAGGACAAAAAAACAAGTTAGTGACACAAGTGTGGTATTTATGTAAACTTGTATATAGCTTTTTTCAAAAATATTTGTCAAGTGTTTTAAGTTCATATAATATACTTATATATGTATAGGCTTTTTAAAATTACAGAAACATTGTTGGTAAGCTATATAAATGTTTTATTTAGCAAAAAGCTGTGAAATTGTTATTTGTACAAAAAAAGATTTAAATTCGACCAATAGTAATGGCGACAAGTTTATTTGAATTTTAAAATCAATATGGCGAATTCAAAATGATAGACAAATTTCTAATTTCTATCAATTTAATTGAATCTTCAGCAAGGCTAAATATTAATTTTAAAATTTAGGAACATGGCTAATCGGTTAACGAAAAATTAATATTTTTGCAATTTGTATACTTAATTAGCGTCAAAGCTTCTCAAAATATGTTGTCTTTACTCATACCGACAACTCCACTGATGACAGCAGAGAGATTAGCCTAGAAATAGTGCAACTCTTGTCAGTATGAGTAAAGACACAATTTTTTGAAAGGCTTTGGCGAATAGCTAGCCATATATTATTGCAAAAATATTCACTTTTCGTTGATTCCGTGTTCCTAAATTTTCAAATTTGTTAACATTCTCGGTCGAAAAAAGTAAATAAATGTTAATTGTTCTTCTTGTTCCATAAGCAACAATATTATTATTTTAGCATTTTGTGCATATAAAGCGTATAATTTTATTATAATTATCGACATAATGTTTATTTGTTTATGCCGTTTCTTTGGCATCATCAAGTTGGCAAACATGTTATTATTATTTTAGTATATACTTAATTATTACATAATATATTCTTTCAAAATATTAATGAAGACAAATATATTCGAAACGCAATATTATATACAAAAGAGTGTAATAAACCAAGTAATTTGCAGATGCTTATTTTCAAGCTTTAATACTTAATCACAAAATAAGAGGAATAATGTGTAAGGCGCGCGGTATATATTATATGTATATATATGCTGCAAGAGAAAAAGCAGAAAATGGGAAAAATTAAATAATTTATATTTATATTCTAATGTGAGTGGAAAATATTATAATATAATTATACATACTTACTATACACATATATAGGCTCGTATTATACATAAATGGGATAATAAGATATAGAATTTATGCTATATATGAAAATCGTTTAAAATGTCTTTAGCATAATTTGTTATATTTTATATTAACATATTTCCCACATATCCTTGTATACATGAATTATTTCACAAATACGAAAATGTTTTTTCGCAGTAATATATAAATAATAAATATATAGAAACAGTTGTAAACTTTGTAAAATCAAGAAATTTAGCTTTAAGAGAAATCGCGGAAAAATTAAAATCAAAAATTATGATCGACCATAAAAATACTTTGAAGTACTTTCCTATATATACAATTTTGCGATATTTCATAAAAAATACACTTTAATAACAAGCTGTGAGTTTTCACATTTTTTCTTATGAAAACAAAGTGTTTGAAAAATTTTATTGCGGTTAACATAAAGGGAGTGTTTCAATAATAATTTATTTTCTTGTTTACAAAGTCTGCGTTATACAATTTTTTTTTATTTGAAAAATATTTAAAAATGTCATAGTAAAAAGCTCTATCAAAAGAATTTTTTTTTTCCATTTTATTTATAAGTGAAAAAAAAATTAAGAAAAATTTAAACCTAAGATTTTCCTGTTTTTCCTCATTTTCTTCATGACTTGGAAACCACTACACAGAACACTCTTATAAAAGCTGCATCCGCGAGTAAATGAAAAATAATTAATATAATTTCATGCGCTTTGCACTCGACTTGTGCATTTATAAATGCTATGTTGTTATAAAACATGTTTGTTGTTACTAGTAGAAAGCCCTTCAAATGACAGGTTATAATATTTTTTCAATTTATAAAAAACAAATATCTACCAATTGGGCATGTTTAATTTTAGTTCACGAAAGCATATGGTGCTAGTCCTTAAAATCAAAAATCAATGTAAATTGTTGTTTTTTGAATTTAAGGCGGCCATATTTGCTATTATACATATATATATTTGACGTTTAACATGCCCTATAAAATAATTCTACTTTTTTTTCGACCGTTGATTTGAAATATGTAAATATTTAAAAACAGGCTAATCGGTCCATTTCAAAGCAAAGCTATATTCTCAAATAAATTATTGGGTCGGCTAAGGCAAAGCGTACCTTTCTTCGTCCAGCCTCAAAAATTTGTTTCTTCTAAAAAAAATCATGTTTTTTTAAACAAATAGTTTATAAAATAAACTCAGCCTCTAAAACTCGTTTCGGGACTTACGTCTCATCATCAGTATGGCCAATATGAACCAATAAATTTATAAATTGCTGTAACAAATTTTAAAATCAAATGACGATTTAAATTTGATATTTTGTATACTTCACACAGTACGTGTAATAAATCAATACGTGCGTAATAAAAAAAAACTATAGAAAGAAATACAGCAATCATTATAATACCGATTAGCCTGTTTTAAAATACCTATAGGTATATTTAGCAACAACTCTTTTGACATATAGGTAAATACATTACAGTTAAACCAATTTATTTATATTCGGTAAATTGGAGGACTTGAAATTTTATTAATTTAGACAGTTGATCACAATAGTCAATAATATATAACTGCCTATATAGTAGAAAACTCAAACTTTATGAAATTGAATGGAAATGAAATATTAATTAGTTATATAATATATATAAAGTTCATCATCATGTCCTTTGCTCCTAGCCGAGGGACTCGGGAGCACAGAGCATCCACAAATGTCGGTTTTACTTTGTTTTTTATCGATTTTTTTAAGGCCTTTCCTTCGCCTCAGTTTTGTCTTCCTGCAGGAATGTTCGACGTCACGAAGCTTAGGGTACATAAAGTTACATAAAATATATTATAATATGCTAAATGACATGGTTTAAATACTTCGATGTGGTTTATGAGTTGTAAAGTTATCTTAATTGCAATCGCAACATTAATTCAATGTTATATACTTACAAATATGCGAAATTATGTATTTTACTTAAATAGTATACTTATAGATGAATTTCTTCCAAAATGTAGAATCAACTATAGCTTGCTTGATCCACGAAGTAAAATAATTAAATGTTGTTTATATTATTTGCTTGTATGTGTTTTTGAACTTGTAGTTTTCGGTCTTTTTACCTTATGCTGTATAAGTAAGTACAGCATAAGGTTCAAACGATTTCTATACAAAGTCGGTCGAACTTTTTGTGAAAGTAAATTTCTTGAAAAATCGATCGAACTTATTGGATTAAAATTTTGATTGGCAAATGTTTAATATGAAATTGTGACAAATTCTGCGATTTTTTTTTTTGATTTAGCATAAATTTCTAAAGAAGTATACGATTTTTGACACAAGCTTTCACTTGTATTTACAAAGCTCATAGGCCAGACAACTATATATGATCCAATAACTCAAAGTAATATTTTCTTATTTAAATTGACTACAAATGTTATAAGAATAAATTATTTATGCGTTGGTACTCATATTTATTAACAACAACTTTGGCAATCGCGTAATTTTTTTTCGGAGGAATTCAATTGTTGCGGCTTTCAATTATTAAAAAAAAAAGAAAAGAAAGAAAGGTCCTTGGTGATTTCCGACCTATCAGTATAATCTCTTCGCTATCTAAGGCCTTCGAAATTCTAATCAGAGATCAAATGAGTAAATACTTAAACGATCAGAAGCTACTTTCTCCATTCCAATCGGGTTTTAGAACCAATTTTAGTACAACAACGTCTCTTTTAAATATTGCTGATGATGTAGCTTCAGGTTTTGATAGAAAGCATGTCTCGGCTTTGTTATTTCTCGACTTTTCCAAGGCTTTCGATAGCGTCAACCATAATCGTTTATGCTTTAAGTTAAAACACATATTTGGTTTTTCATGTTCTGCGTCAAATTTGATTATGTCATATCTGCAAGATAGGTATCAATTTGTTCAGGTCAATAAAGTCAATTAAAATCTAATTCCCGTAGCCTGCGGTGTTCCGCAAGGCTCTATACTTGGCCCACTACTTTTTTCATAAGATTTGTTTACAATTTAAGTCGTTACAATAATATTTCTTTGTATCAAAATGCTATTTTAGGTTGTTCACTATCGTCTTTCTATGATGTTAGACTTTGTGTGTTTCTTTACAAACTAATTTTATATCGGACACCGACTTATCTATTCGATAAATTGCGTTTTTTTGCTTATTGCTTTTTTTGGTTACGTAATTTTTTGTTTTACTTTTTATATACTACGTATTATTTAATTTTTTATATTGTTGTATATAATTATAATTAGGTTGACCATAATTATTTGAAACGAAATCAGGACAAAAAAGCCTGTGAATAATTTTTTTTAGGTATTACCCTGTTTGGATTTCCAATTATTTTTTTTTTTTGCTATCATCAATTTTTTTTCTCGAGCTTTGGTTTTGCTACTATATCTCGTAAATTATTGGAAGTTTC
>JANSTW010064954.1:0-10851 GCA_027564275.1 Diadocidia ferruginosa | reverse complement strand
ATCTGTGCAATTTGGTGCAGTCAACAACACACAAAACATGGTTTGATGTTTTTTTTTTTTTCAAATATATATATGTTTGTTCGGTTTCCAAATACTATTTTTTGTTCTGTTTGGTTTTTTTAGTAACTTTTGCAGACACTGGTCGAGGATCGTTGGGTTTTTCGTTTTTTTTTAGATGCAGTTAATAGGTTTTTAGTTTTTAAAATTTGTTTGCTGGTGATTTTTTTTTTAAATACCGTCAGCCTTGAGTTGCTTGCATTCGTTAGTTTTTGTTGTAAGTTAAATAAATATTTTGATTTTTTTTTTAAGTTTTTTAATTAATAAATATTTTTTTAAAATTGAAAAAAATTAAAAATTTTAACATAAACATTTTTTTTTTGAATATTAAGAAAAACTATAGAGAAGAAAAACAAATTAAAAAAAAAATATTTAAAAATATTTGAATTGAATTTTTGAAATAACAAAAAAAATATTTTTTATTCGAAAAATGTTAAAAATTGATAAATGAAAAAAAATATTTTGCAAAATACTTGGAATGCCCATTTGTTCAAATATAATTATTTAATATATTTTTACATTAAATAATTATATGAACATAAAAAAAAAGAAAAACATAAATTTCTCATTTATAAAAATATTTTCTTTTAAAGAAACAAAAAAATCTGCATACATTTTTCTTTTAAATTTTTATTAAAAGCATTCCACTTATGGAAGAGGAAAAACAAACATTGAAAAGGAAACATATAAATAAATTAAATTTTTTCGTATAATTTTTTTTTTCAAAACTTAAAATTTTTTTTTAATGTAAATGAATTAATAATATTATTAGTTTAACATTAGGCACACAAAAAATATAGACAAAAAAAATTGTTTGGTGCATTTTCCCAAAAAAAAAAATAAATAAATATGAAAATCCAAATTATTTAGTTTAATATATAGAAGAGATCTTGTTGAGGAAATAAAAAATGTTGAAAAAAAACTGGAAAACACTCGTGCAGGAAAATGCATTAATGATAATGATTTTATATTATGTATCCATTATATAAGTCTTTTACAAAAAATGAATGAAATGCTTTTTATTTCGAAATTATTTATGAAGTTTATAGTGAAGAGAGCTGTCGTTTGTGAGGAAAATTTATTATATATTTTTAATGTCTTTTCATTTTCATTTTATTTTGTCTGTCATAGAGATGTAAAATAAAAAACTATAATTTTTTTCAAATGAAAAATGAAAAATGAAAATAATTTTAACTATAATGAATGTGCGGATATGTAAAAATTCTTCTATTCGTTAAGAATATTTCTTTTGTATTTGTGTGATTTTTTAGTTCCAAAAAATTTGGTTTTAATGTTTACTTTGAAGAGGGATATTAGTTTTCTTTGCAATAAAAGTGGCCATAACGTAACAAATTTGAAGAAATAATGTTTTTTATTTCCGGTAATTAAATTTGTTAAATAATTTTTTATATAATTTTTTGGTTTTTACGAAAATATATATTTTTAAATAATTTTTTTTAAACGATTTTTTTTAACATTTAACAATTTTTTATAATTTTTAGTTTTTTTTATAAATAGAGAAATTTTAAATTATATTTTTTATTATTTTTAATTATTTTTTATTATTTTTTAATAAATATTTATGAATTTTAAACAATTTATATAGAATTTAATATTTATTTTAATGGACGTAGTTTTGCGTTTAAAAAACAAAATATTTTTTTAGTTAAAAAAATATAAGTTTTACAAAAGCATATTTCAAAATTTTAATTGAATTGGTTTATTAGAATATTTTATTAATATAAATACCTAAGACAAATTGTGGGTTTGGTTATTTTTGTTTAACTTAATTTAACTTTTATTAATTTTATACATTTTTTATTTAAGGTCTCCGTACAGGTCGGCTTTTTGTGATATAAATAGCGTTTCTTTTCACATTTTGAACGAGATGATTTAAACTGAACGTTGAATTTTGAAAACACTATCGAAAATCCAATAAAAAAGGTTTCTCGAAATTTTAGATAACAATTTTTTATCAATCTAAATTTTAGATCTCTCGTAGAGGAAGACTTTTTTCGATAAAAATCGTTTTCGATTTTGACCTTGGTGAAATTAAATTCAAATTCGAATTTTGAAAACTATTGAAAATCTAAAAACAACAAATTCTGAAGAATTATTATAGCATGCGCTAAAAGGCGGATAAAATCCGATTTTCAATTGCGATATTCGTATTTTGATATTATGGGTTCCATCGCAAATCGCATTTTGATATATGACAATTATTTCGAAATTTCAAAAAAAAATTTAGTAAAATATGAAAACAAGTTCATTTAATACAAAATCCATCATCTTATATACAAAACTAAAAAGCTAAATTCAAATGCGCTATGTAAATAGCAGTCGCATTATATTCGTCGCATTCTCAGACATAATACAGCAAAATTGACGCATTTGATGCGACAAGCGGATGTCATAATGCAAATATTCGACTATCGCATTCGATCCGCCTGCCAGCGCATGCTATAATAACCCCACTGAAATTTTAGATAATACAATTTTCGATCAATTTCACCTTGAGATAATTGAAATCAAAGTTAAATTTCGAAAACTTTCGAAAATCAAAAAAGAAGTTTTTTTTGAAATTCAATCAATTTCAATGACCTTCAAGGGATGAAAATTAGTTTCAACATCGATAATGGAAACTATCGAAAATTCAAAAACAAAGTTTTTTGAAATGTAAGATAATAAATTTTCAATCATCTAGATGTGTCAAATTCAATGTCGAATTTCGTAAACTATTGAAAAGCAAAGGTTTCTTAAATAAAAGATAATTTTCGATCAATTTAAAATCAAAATTCGTCGTCGAAATTTGTAAACTATTGAAAATCCAACAACAAAAGTTTCGAACATTTTAGATAGTAATTTTCGATCAATTTCATTCACCTCGAGATGATTTATTGTTTTAATTTTTGATCAGTTTCTATCTAAAATCCAAAAACAAAGATTTGTGTAATTTAAGATAATAATTTTCGATCAATTTCATTCACCTCAAGATAATTTAAATTAAATTTGAAGTCGAATTTTAAAAACTATCGAAATTTGATCAATCAAATTCGATGACGAATTTGAAAATCTATCGCAAATTTAGAATCAAATGTTTCTGTAATTTTGGATAATAATTTTTGACTAATTTAAAAAAAAATGTAAAATTTCTCTACTCAACCACTGGATTTTCTATTTAAATGTTATGTTTGAATAGCGATATTTTAGATGTCGCTACTGAAATTTTCGGTCATTGTTTCACTATATTTAAAGTAAAAATTGATGGTTTTTTTATCATATTTAGTCCAGTGCAGAGACCTTATATTATCACGCTTGCGCAAAACATCCAAATTTTGATCGAACAAAATAAAAAATTGATTCGATCAAGAAATTATTGTTCCGTCAAATCAAAATTTGCTAAAATAAAAATCTGATCGAAGCAAAACCAGAACAAATTTTGATCGAATCAACTCTGATCGGATAAAAATACAAAAATATTTTGATTCAGTCAATCAGACAAAAATTTGATCGAATCCAATCATTCAAAAAATTGATTTGAGCAATAACAACAACAAAATCTGATTTGTTCGATAAAAAAATTGATTTAATCAAATAAATATAGTTATGATCAAATAAAATTTTAATCGAATTAAAATCAGATTTTTTTTTAATCGAATCCAATCAGATTGAATAAAAATAAAACATATTTTGATTTGATCAAAATCTGATGTTATGCAGATTTTAATTCGATCAAAAAACTGATTTGAGAAATAAACGAAATCTGATATGATCGATAAAAAGTTGATTTGATCAATTTTGAATATACATATACGATCGAATCAAATTTTGATCAAATCAAAATCAGAAAATATGTTGATCGAATCCAATTAGATTGAATTGTTTATCGCTCAAAATAGTTTTTTGATCGAATCAAAATGTTGATAAAATCAGATTTTGATCGAATCAAAATATATTTTATTTTGATTCAATCCAATTGGATTCGATCAATATATTTTCTGATTTTGATTTAATCAAAATTTGATTCGATCAAATCAACCTATTTCCTCAATCAAATAAGATTTCGTATATCGCTCAAATCAGTTTTTTGATCGAATAAAAATCTGCATAATATCAGATTTTGATCAAATCAAAGTATTTTTTATTTTGATCAATTTTTTCTTCAGATTTTGATTTGATCAGATTTTAAGTTGATCAATTTTTTTTTATCAATTAAATTTGATTTATCGCTCAAATCGCAGTTCAAAATATTTTTTATTTTGATTCGATCAAATTTTTTTCTGATTTGATTTGATCATTGATTATCTGATTTTTAGCAAGCCTGATAAGTTTATAATAAATATTATTATCAGAAGTTAATAATTATTTCATTTTGTATATTTATTTTCAAATTAAATTATATTTTAATTCAACTTTAGAGTTTTTTAGATTTTTTTCTATTATTAATTTATGTATGTAGATATTTTTTTTTAAATTAATTTTTAATATTTTTAATTATATTTAATATATTATGGAAGCTCAAAATTGTTTCGTAAATTTTATTTATTTATATTTTCATGTTATATTTTAATTTAGAAATTTAATTTATTGTCATGTTTTTGTAATTTTTTTTTTATTTCGAAGTTTTTACGTAATTTATTTAATAAATTTTAACCCTTTCGAACGTGGTGTACAATATATTGTACATGTACATTTTTTTTTAAATAATAAAATAATTAAAAAATTACAAAAAATAAAAAATAAATATGAAAATTAAGTGGTACCATGAAAAAATGCTGTGTTAAGTAAATTAATTTTTTAAGGCTGGGGGCGAAAAAAAGTACGCTTTGCCCTATCCGACGCACTAATTTATTTGAGAATAGCTTTGCTTTGAATTATTCCGATTAGCCTGTTTTAAAATATTTACATCTTTCAAATCAACGGTCGAAAAAAGTAAAATTATTCATAAAAAAAATGTTTGGTTCAGTACAATTAGTTCCCGTTCGAAAGGGTTAATTATCATATTCGGCTAACATTCATATTCTAAGACAACTTCACCCGCTTGTTTTTTCGATTTAGAAACGTAAACTCGGTGGGCGGGTGGTGGTGGTTGGACTAGTTGCTTTGATGGATTATAATTATGATATGGACCACCATTTGAACGAATCGTTTGTGGTGCGGCTGATTTTTGATTGGCAAATTCATATGGGCGATTTGTTTTCATCGGCAAATTGGACGTTGAACCCAATTTACTTTGATAATGTTGAAGATAATCCTCATGATATGGTAGTTTATTTTCATATTGATATAGACTTTTTTCGCCACCACCATTGTACAGTTCGTCGGTGGTTGTAGTGTAAAGGGTAGGTTCCAAATAATCGATGGGTGGTTGTTGTGGTGGAAAGTTTGCGTCTTCATATGTTTCAGTGGGATCAACCAAAATGTCATCGCTAAAACTACTGTGACCACCACTTCCGCTACCACCACCACCACCACTAAGCTCGTAATTACGCACATTTGTGACATTCTTTCGATTGTTATGTTTTGGTGATAATTTTTTCTGTTGATTATAGCTGCCACTTCCGCTGCTATAATCAAAACCCGTTTGTGTTGGTAAGTCCTTGTGGTTGTACAGTTCGGTTGAATAGTAATTTGTGCTACTGCCACAAGGACTATAAACCGATGCATAATCGCTACTCAATGAGCTAGATGTTGTATTACTTTTACCACTTTTGTCGCAATTAAATGCTTCGTGTGGCATTGCAAACGATGGTATGTTATTGTCTTTTCTATGTTTTATGATTTTCGATTTTTTTGAATTGTACGTACTAAAGGAATCACTGCTACTAATTGTAGTGGATGGTTGTTGTTGATGATGTTGTGGCAAATATGATATGTTAGAGCTGGGCTTAATATTAATAGGGCGTGAATGATGATGTTGTGGTTGAGTTATTGTGCCAGTAGCAATGTCATTATTACCACTATTTGAACATATATTATTAATATCTTCACTTTGTATACAATTATCCAAAACAAAATAGT
Source organism: Diadocidia ferruginosa (assembly GCA_027564275.1). Lineage (NCBI taxonomy): Eukaryota > Metazoa > Arthropoda > Insecta > Diptera > Diadocidiidae > Diadocidia > Diadocidia ferruginosa. Next base: position 4,773 of record JANSTW010064954.1, on the reverse strand, counting down.
CATTAGATGGGATTGTTGAAATGAATTGATGTTGTGGCTGTTGTTGTTGTTGTGGTTTTGTTAATGGTTCAATTAATGTTACATCAATATCCACGTCAGTATATTCTAAACAATTATAGTCAATATTTTTTGTACAAGACTTGGTACGTTTATGTCCTGTACGTTTTTTCTTTGAGATTTTGCCAATTGAATAGCTTTGACCTTTGGTGTGAGAGATTTTATCAAAATTATCATTTAAAAATGTATCCAAATAATGGAGATTTTTCGTAATATCAATTTCAGATTTATAACTTTTGTATGCAGCTTTTTCTATGCCAGAAATTCTGGTTCTGCCACCACCATCACCACCCCCAATGTGAGTAGCAGCCGATGATGATGGCACGATAAAATCATTGAACATTTTTTCTTTAACATTTAAAATTCCATAATTCCTTTGCTCATGTGTTGGTTTTCTGTCGGGTGATTTGGATATTTTTAAACCACATTTTTGCCCGATTTTAATTAGACTTTTCTTAAAATTATTTTTATCTTCCTTTGCGGCCATTGATGATGGCAAAAGCATTGCACTGCCACTGCTGCCTACAAGCCCTCCATCATCAAAATGTGTTTTATTTGGGTAATTGATATTCAATTTCTTTATATGAGGAATTTTGCCAGAGGATGCTTTGCGACAATTGGCACTCTCATCACCACCCCCAGCACTCCCACGAATCAATGAGAATCCGAAAATGTCTTTTTTATCTTTTTTACATTTTTTATTATTTATCGAATGATTGACAGCATCCATATTATTATAGTCTGTGTCGGTGTCATCGTCTGGTTTTGTATAGTCTTGTCGTTGGAACGGGCACGTTGGTATGCCAGGAATTCCATTAACATTTTTCTCATCATAGCTCACAATCATCGGCGATTGATTGTGTCTCTGATGTGAGTATCGATCGAAATCGTCCTTTTTTATACGCCTATTAAATTCTCTTATAAATTTATCTAATTTTTCATTTTTACAATTTTCATCGTTAATTAAACTATTTGATGAGTATTTTTTCGTCGTTGAGCCCGGTTTCAAGTGTTTAGATGGCTGTGGTTGCTGCCCATTACAACCAGTTTGATAATCAAAATTATCCTGTTTACTATTTTTACTTACAACTATAATATTATCACTACTATTTCTAAATTTCCAGTCTTTGGTTTTTTGGTGCTTACGATTTTTATGTTTCGTAGTGTGTCTATCTAAATCGTTTGTATTGTTATACAAACTTGTACAGGATTTATGATTTTTAGATGAAAATGAATTCTGGTACGTCCATTCGGAGCATTGCACATCGTTGTCATCGTCAAGTGAAATTGTATCGTTATCATCGTCCCCATCATCGTCATCATCTTGTGAATAACAATTTAACGACTTTGGTTCATCTGAAAATTTTCTATTAAAAAACATTTTTTCTTTGTCTAATTGATTTGAATTTAATTTACTAAAATCATTTATATTTGGCTGCTGTACAGCAGCTGCTGTACCCGAATCGTTTTCATTAAATTTCAATTCTTTTATTTCACTGTGATAGGATAATTCATCTTCGAGAAATGGATTTGTATTTCTTTTTGTTATACTAAATGTACTTTGCGAAGATGTAACAATTAATTTTGTATTATCAACGTTAATGGAATTTTCAACTACATTTATTGTTGTTGCAATAATTGATGAACATTTTAAATTTTCATTATTCAAGTTTTGTTTTTCCGTATCGTTGCAAGTATCGTTGAAAGCTTCATTGCTTGGTGAATTTTTCGCAGAAGCTTTTTTATTCGCTTTAGATGTGGTGGGTGACGAGGACGATAACAACAAAGACATCGACGACATTGTCGACTTGGCAGAGGAAGAGGAGGCGGAAGACGATCCATCAGATACCAACAACAATGAAGTGGATAATTGTGAATTTCTATTTTCTGTTGGTATAGCTACCTCATTTTCATCCAATTGTGTTTCATTTAAACTTACTCGTTGTTTGGGAAAATCTTCTGAAAAATTGTTACCTACATTATTATTTACACAAGAACTACTACTAGACGACGTTGTTTTACTACTTTGGTTTTTAGACATTTGTTTCATTAAATTACATTTTTCCAACAACGTATTGTTACAATTTGTCGTAGTGTTACTTATACCCGTACTCGATTTTGTTCTACGTATAACTAAATTACAATTAGTTTTATAATTTTCATTTAAATTGCTTAAACCTACCAGACGACCCAAGGAATTCGACGTTCGAATTGTCGTCGATCTTAATTGTTCATATTTACAATACTTTTTTGTCGAACAACGTTTGAACAACAGTTCGACTGTAACATTTTTTAACGAATTATTATTATCTACTACAATCTTTCGATTGAATTGTTTTATTTCTTTTAAATTATTATCGTTTAAATCACTTTTATTCCCATCATTCCCAGCATTTCCGGATGCATCTTTACCCTCCTCCCCATCATCATCATCATCATCATCATCATCGTTATGACCACTTTTACGAAAACTATTAACTTTTTCTTTGGACAAAACTAATAAATTACTATCATGGGACGCATTATCATCATTACAACAAATATTCATATTTGTTGACGACAACAGACTGTGTGTCCCATTTGTGGGTGCCTGCTAGACCCGCGTTGGCGGTTGTAATACCATAGCAGCCATTCGTACCTTCATTGCTTCCGGTGATCCCTGCGACCCGCTGTGCGCATGATGATGGAAGCCGGCCGGCGTTGTGTATATTGAGTCCATCTGTGGACCATTTGTGCTGTCCGATCGTGATTTTAGATCGGCCTTTTCACTGTTTGGTAGGGGAAATAAAATTAATTTAGTTAAGTTTGTAATTTTTTTTAATTTAAATATTTCTGATTATATATAAGACTGTTGTTTAAAAGGAAAATATCTATAGGTACTCCGATATATATATTATCCCAACGACATTTTATCTCACTACATTTTATCACATTGGCGTTTTATTGCAACGACATTTTATCTCAATGACATTTTATCTATTAATTTTATCTCAACAATATCTCAACCAAATTTTATCTCAGCGACATTTTATCTCAACAATATTTTATCTCAACGACATTTTATCTCAAAGACATTTTATCTCAACAATATTTTATCTCAACGATATTTTATCTCAACGACATTTTAGCTCAACGATATTTTATCTTAACGAAATTTTATCTGAGCGACATTTTATCTCAATGACATTCTATCTCAGCGACAATTTATCTCAACAACAATTTCTCTAAAAAGAAAAATAATATTGATTTTTGTGTAATATAATGTCGTTGTGATAAATTTTCGTTGAGATTAAATGTCGTTGAATTAAAATGTCGTTGAGATAAATTTTCGTTGAGATAAAATGTCGTTGAGATAAAATGACGTTCATATAAAATGTCGTTAAGATAAAATGTCGTTGAGATAAAATGTCGTTGATATAAAATGTCGTTGAGATAAATTGTCCGGAAATAAAATGACATTGAGATAAAATGCCCTGATATAAAATGTCGTTGAGATAATACGACTGAGATAAAATGTCGCGAGATTTGTTACTTGCTTTTAACTATCACTATGTGAATGACTGTTGGACATACTCACTGTTAAATTGATTGACTTTGCGACAGACTGACTTTGAGACTGACTGATTTTGAGACTGACTGACTGCGGGACTGACTGTGAAACTGACTTCTTACTACCTTAATATCTCATACATATATGACGTTGCTTACACCTAACTTGATTATTATATAACACAGGCGTCTTCTAAATATTTTTATCATTTTCACATAAAATATTTTCTTTCACAGTTTGTCAACCTCGCCTCACAAAGTATACAATAAACAATATGTAATATATATTTTGTGCTTAAATATATTTTTGTTTTGTCTCTTCGCGCATTTAGAAAAAATAATAAATTTTTACATTTTTCTATTATTTTATATGCTTTTTTTACCCTATAAAAGAAAATGCGATAATAACATGTAATAGATATAGATGCGAATATATGACGAAAAAAAAACAATATTCCGAAAATTGTTTATCCTTATCGTTCTTAGAGCTATAGCTGGTTATGTATAGTTTTATGGGAACGTTTATGAGATATTTCTATATTTTTATGACATAGTTTCCATATATATAACATTTATGATTCTATCAGCTTTATATTGCTGTATATCTAAATAGACAATAACTATATGTTATTTGTGTATAAGGTTGGTCCTGATGGTGTAAAAATAATATATATGTTCAACCAAAAAAAAAAACCATCATATTATTATATCATATATACAAAATACAAAACATTGCAATGAAATATGAAATTTTATGATATGTCTTATCCTATAAATGTATAATAATATATTTACATATTTTTTCGGTTTGTTTTTATTATTTTTATAAAAATACTATAGGGTTCTCTGCGTACACTTGCACAACTCGACAAATTAATTATTAATTATGTTAAACAAATATATAATTAATCAGGACATCACATTTGGCGCCCAACTTAGTGTTTCAAATATTTTTGTACCTTTTACAAAGAATTTGTTTTATAATTTCCGGTAAAAGAAAATGATAAATTACAAATTTATAAAACTGTAGCAAAAATAAAAATAAATCGATATATATAAATAATATGAATAATATGAATAATATGAATATTATGAATAATATGAATAATATGAATAATATGAATAATATGAATAATATGAATAATATGAATAATATGAATAATATGA
>JANSTW010064943.1:0-10851 GCA_027564275.1 Diadocidia ferruginosa | reverse complement strand
ATTTATTTTCTAATGCGATGATAATAATTTGGCGCCTGATTCTATATATAGCTGCCAGTTGCCACTGGATGGATGTAAAAGTTATAGATATAAATAAAATAAATATGAAATTGATTATCGCACCGAAAAAAAAACAATAAAACAAGTAAAGCTGAAAATTTTTGGGAACATCGCCAATATTTAATAATATATAAAACCTTTTATCGTTCTACTTAATTGCATTTTATATATTTTACATTATTGTAAAGGGTTTTTTATGTGTGGCGGCTGGATTTGAAATTTTTCGAAATTTATTTTATTTTTAAATCAAGATAATATAGGTATAGATACATATTAGATACCTCATATATACATGAGAATTATATTATGTTGCCAATATAAAGATAAAATGTTACCATTTCTATAATTTTCCAGAAGGTGCATGGACGCAATCAGTTTATATATAAGATTTATTATAAGCAGGGCCGGTCTTATAGATGCAACAGTTTCTATTGGAAATTAATTTTCAATCTTGCATAAAAAACTATTTTAAATTAGGCGATGTCGATGCAAATTAGTCATTAGACATTCAACTTTCGTGATATACAAAACTGTATTTCGTCTCCCGGTTTTAAATTCATTGTTGGAGCTAAAGTTTAGCTAAAATTAAGACTTGTGAAAATCCTTTTTGGACAAAAATAGCCTTTTAAACAATAGGCCGACTAGTTGTAATTGTTAAATTTTTCAATAAAAATATTGTTTTTACTCGTCATTTATTTTACATGACTTTGCTTCAGTGTGTGAATAGTGGATCACTTAAAGGGCCGGTCCTGATTATATATATATGGACGATAATCCCTGTTTAAAAAAAATCGCTTTTGACCATTCTTGTATATACAAAGAGATTTTTTTATTCTCCTTATAGAACTATAAATAAAACAAAAAAGGGTCAAAGATGGTTCTTTTTGGTATATTTATTTTTTCTATAAATCAAAAAACTTTTTTTTTCTATGCACGCAAATATAAGCGAAAAAGATTTTCTTTTACAAATTTTCTATAAAAAAAAATGTTTTATGTATTGTGAGAATTCAATGTTGTATAAGGTGGGTTTTGTATGGAGAAGAAGGATGCTGCAATAATGGTTTATCCCGAAAAATTGTCTATAAACAAGTCAAACACACGCATAATATTCTGAATATACAAAATAAAATATTTAGTTTCATTGTTCTCTTCCAAAAAAAAAGGTCACACAATAATGTGTGAAACATATTGAATATAAATTTGCATTTTTTTCAACTGTCATGCATATAAATATTATAGATTTTATATAAAGGCACATTTAAATAAATTTTATTTTAAAATAATTGAATTATTATATATAGAAATGTGTTTGCGGGGTTTACCAAATTTTTAAAATTTGATTAATAAATATTGAAATTCTTTTGTTATCTTTATGATTTATTGCGACATAATGTGCTAATTAAATTAAATACCATTTATGAATAATAATAATTAATTGGATTTTTTTTTTAATTTTATTTACAATAAACTCATGACTAAATTTCCAAAAAAATGTTCCATTTTCGTGATGTCTTTGAAATTTCATAAAATTATCTTCCAATTTCGTGATATCTTTGAAATTTCTATAAATTTTATGACTAAATTCCCAAGATTGTCTTAAGTTTTCCCCATTTTCGTGATTTCTCTGAAATTTCTTAAAATTTCCTGACTAAATTCCCAAGATTTGCTAAAATTCTTTTCCATTTTCGTGATATCTTTGAAATTTCATAAAATTTCTTGACAAAATTCCCAAGATTTGCTAAAATTCTTTTCCATTTTCGTGATATGTTTGAAATTTTATAAAATTTCTTGACTAAATTCTCAATATTATCTAAAATTATTTTTCATTTTATTGATATATTTGAAATTTCATAAAAAAAAATCCAATTTCGTAAAATCTTTGCAATTTCTAAAAATTTCATGACTAAATTCCCAAGATTTGCTAAAATTCTTTTCCATTTTCGTGATTTCTCTGAAATTTCTTAAAATTTCCTGACTACATTCCCAAGATTTGCTAAAATTCTTTTCCATTTTCGTGATATGTTTGAAATTTCATAAAATTTCTTGACTAAATTCGTAAGATTTGCTTAAGTTCTTTCCCATATTCGTGATTACTTTGAAATTTCATAACATTTCTCGACTAAGTTCCCAAGATTTGCTAAAATTCTTTCCCATTTTCGTGATTTCTTTGAAATTTTATAAAATTTAATACTAAATTCTCAATATTTGCTAAAAGTATTTTTCATTTTCGTGACATATCTTGGCTAAATTCAAAAATTTATTTGCCAAAATTCTTTTCTATTTTCCAATTTATACAAAATTTCATTTTATATTTCGTAAAATGTGATAGAAAATTCTTCATTTCTATCATCAAATTTCATAAAAATATCAAATTTCCAAACAATCTCCTAAGTCCTATTAGTTTTGATTTAATTTCAATAATTTAAATAATAAATTCATGATCATAATGATAATGCGTATAAATTTATTGTAATTGATATGTAAATTATTTTCGATAAATACCAGTTGTATTTTCTCAAAAATAACAAATAGAAATATATGACTCCCCATACGAAACGAAAAAAAATTAAACAATAAAAACGAAAAAATCTTAATCAAGAACAAAAATATTAATATAAAGAACCTCATCAACTATATACATATACCTAACTTCTATAGAAATTATATTCTAATTGAACACAATATTTTCCGAAAATTACACAAAAGAAAAAAAAATTAGAAATAAAAAAAACAGGAATGACATGCCCCATGGGATTTATCTATATACATTCACAATCTCTTGCTCATTAACAAGCCACCACCGCAGTAGCATTGCAATTTAAATTAAACTCGCAAAAGGCGCATATTGTTTTGTGTACCGTCTATATTTATTTCGAATGTATAGAAAAAATATTATTATTGCTTTCACTATATAGCCCAAAAATTATTATTATTATTTTTCAGCAGACTATTGCATAATATAAATTCTACAACCCCAACCGCATCTGATTAGGAAGAATGAACAGAAAAAAAACGAAAATTTATTACACAAATATTTTCTCCTGGGGACATTTTATATGTACAGAGAGGAGCTTTGTGCAAAAGTAACCGAAATTACAATTAAAGTTGTGATATATTGTGGTAGAGGTTTGTGAGTTTTCCATATAAATATAACTATATAAGATAAATTATATTTGTTTCTCTATTAATATTGAAATTTATTCAAAAAATTATATTTCAACTTAATTTTTCATTGATAAAATAACCGCATACGATTATCTCAAATTCCTTGCTATATACAAGAATTAAGTATATGATTCAAAAACGAAAAGAAATTAATAGTCTATATAGTCCAGTCATTTGTTCATTTAAACTGAATATGTTTTTCGAGCTATATTCGAATTATTACTTTTACGTAAAATGCGGCATATTCTTTTGATTTTTTTATTTGAGAAAAAATCTTAATTTACAATTTTAAAATTATTATGAGTAATAAAAATTGGATGGGAACCCCCCTGCTTGGACCTATACACCCCAAATGCAATCCCAGAGTATGAAACCACTAAAAACTCACCCCCACTCAATTTTGGCCTAATCCGTCTACTGGTGAAACACTTTCTTTATATGCTCATATTTTTCGACCATTTTTATCAAAAAAATTGTATGGGAGCCCCCCTCCCCTTGGACCTATACACCCCAAATGCAATCCCAGAGTATGGGAACACTAAAAACTCACCGCCACTAAATTTTGGCCAAATCCGTCCACTGTTGTAGAACTTTCTTGTGTCTGATATTTTGCGGACGGACAGACGCACGGACACTTTCTTGTTTAGTTTTTCTGAATTAAGGCATCATAAAACGCAAAAAATGGGTCCCGGAAATTTGACCATTTTGACCTAAATTAAAGCTTGTACTATTTACATACAATATCCATATATCCATATGGATTTTTTTGTATGTATAGTAAAAGCAAAAAAGGTATACATATAATATAATATGTATGTATGTAATATGTATATATAAATTGTGTATATATGAAGCCCAACTTTCCCCTGGATCTAGAGACCCCGAATACTCAGGGTCGGAGATAAAAAATTTTAGTGGGTGGCAAATAAAAGGTAGAAAATGGGAGAAGTTACCCATAAAAGTTTTGGAACCGACATTTTTCTCTGCCGGGTGTAGCCTAAGTGTAGTTTAGCCCATTTGACAATAATATATAGGGTCTTCTTTTATCTACCAATTTATAAAAAATTCTGACAGTTAAAAGTACATCGTTTAATCGATTTAAAAAAAAACATTAAATTTTCAATATTTTTTCTGCAAATAATATAAACATTTCAATAATATATTTGTTATAGATTATAGATGGAAACATAAGAACCCCAATCTAATATTTTTCAAATTAGAAGTATATATAGTACAAAAAAAATATATCAATCTATAAAACTTAAATTCGCAATCAATAAATCGACATATAATCAAATCATTCAATTAACCCTATACATGCAGTGAGTGCATATAGTTAACTACATCTTGATTGCATTCATATGTTGCGTTATCCCAATTATAAATAAATTATAGTTTTACATTATAAATTCCAAGAATCGAGGGAAAATTTTGTTACCCTATATAAATATATTGTGTATAAAATATTCGATATTTTTTGAAAACAAAATGCCAATTTACAAAATTTATAATTTATAATATATTGAAACACATAAATTTAGTGCTCCTGCTGTACATATATACATATAACACATCTATATAGTGGAAAAATAATCACGTAACATGAAACTCATAATGTATATTGTATAATATGGAGAGGTATACATCGGAGATGATGTATAAAATCAAAATCAACTTTAAAATCAATCATTTCCACTTATTCACGTGACTTACATGCACAATTTATTATTATTATTATTATATAACACAATGTACACCATTTATTAAAATCATTAACTCTGCATCATATATTCATATGTATAGTTATATAATAAAATATTGTGTATTAGCAAAACTACCCCCTTTTCGGTGTATATATACAGCTAAGCTATATTACATAATAGAGGCTGATTTATTTATAGTTATATATATGTAAAGTGCGCTATTATGTATAATTTAGCTGGTTGCATCCCTTCATTTTGAAACGATTTTCTTTTTTCATTTCAAACAACAAAAATATTTGTACCATTTTGCACCCCATACCTTTCACAAATACCCTTTATATAAAAAAGCAATAATCTCTACATTTGGTGCGGTTAAGTTTTGTGTGCGGACGCAACGACTGAGTATTTTTTGGTTACTGCGCGATAAAAAAATAAAAATAATAAATAAATCCCACGTGTATTGCAAACTAATGACGATTAAATATTTGAATGGTCAATATAGATTTTATCGAGTAAATTAAATGAGAATTGGCACCCCTGCATTTTATAAATTTTCGTATTATATAATATGCGACAATATAAATAAATATTAAAATAGTGAATGCATAGAGTTGTATATATATTATGTACTGAAGAATAAAAGAAAATCCAAACAGGAGGGTAGTTAAGCGATATTCAAGGACTATATATAGCAATATATTATTCTATGTAACAATACACACATTTTTATATGCTCTTATATATCTTCTTATACAATATATTATGGGAGTCTCATCGCAGGTCTGTTTATGTCATTTTATTGTGGAAAAAACAAGTATATACGACGTTATATATAGAAAATCAGATTTGTAATAAATTATTGTTTGAAAATCTCATTAATTTTTAAAATAGATAAAATGTTTTTGTCTATATATATACTTGCTTGGTATATATTATTATGTTGTGCTGCAGATTAAACAATGTTCAATGTAGAAAATTTCCATTGATTTTGTTAAATATTTCTACTTATTTATAGGGAACAATTTATTTCAACATTGCATATTAAAACCTGACAATAATTATACATATATAAGTGCAATAATAATGCAGCTATAGAAACTTTAACCCATTAATCCTTGGAAAACCTTTATATGATTACAACATCTGCAAAGTCTTCAGCCATTAGGATATCTAAGAAATAATTGCATGGACGGACTTTGTCCGATCTATTGAGTGCGTACAAGGTGCTCGAATCCATGCAGTTATCTAAAAAATATTTTGGAAACTCTGGAGCAACTACTATAAGAATTTTTCACCTGAACCTGATATTATGTTCCCTGGCTCCTATTCCTTTATATGGGAGGTCTCAAACTGGTGCATACACCACTGGCGTGGAGTCAGGCAAACATTATTTTAATTTCAATGCGAAAAGGAGCGATCATGAATCGGCCAAAGATTTTATAGAACGATCAGCTTAACCTGTTTAGTTTTGGTGGTTGTCAAATCATTAAGGGAGCTAATAGGGACACATCTCAGGGTGGCTTATTGTCTGTCCATCATGGCTTCTAGTCATGGATAAAATACGTCGAAAACTAGATAACAACACTTGAAGGCGGTTGGCTATATAGGGCCTAGATTCAATTTGTTCATATATGTCTATATATAAGTGACATCATGGGGGAAGACTTTGCGGTGTTCGACAGACCAAAAAAAAATCACAAAATGGATGCTTCCAAAGTTCGCAGGTATCACTTTGAGTTTGTCTTCCAGAGATAATTATTTAGGTGTAATTCTCGATACTAAACTCAACTGAAGTATGTAAGCAACAAAACCTTTAACAAAACACGGGAACTTCGGCCTGAAATGATCTTGTAGCTCTATAAGATCAAGACATATTCTTCCATATAGGTCACTGCTATGAGCAATCGAAAACTGGTCATACACTGGAAACAGTTTTTTACCAATTAGCCAAAAATGGACGTGTAACGTGGTATGGGTAAAAACAAATTTCAATACTTTTAAATCAGGCGAACTTCTTTTAAGCTAAAGTACTTGGTGGCCTGGAGTGAGATTCATTGGGAGCAAATAATACTCCCATGTAGAGTATAGAGATTGTAGTGGTTAGTCTGCTATCTTAGCTCAGAACTCGTCGAAAAATTCCATTAATATCAATTATAAAAATTTAATTTAGCAAAATTCTTTCATTTCATTTCATTTTTTGAATAAAATGCACAATATTTTGTTATGTAAACAAAATTAAATGTATGCACTTTACATAGTATATGAGTTAATTGCATTTTTGTACCATTTTTCTAGAATGTTTTTTTTTGTAATTTAAAAATAAAATATAAATCATTCGCAAATGAATGAAAACATTAAATTTTTTACGATAAACCAAAGTATTTGCAATTATAATCATCTCAATTCTCCAATTCAATAAAACATAAACAAGAAATAAGAAACAAAACTAATTTCTATGACAACTTAACTCTATATACGAGAAATATATAAATCTTTTAATAAAATTTATATAAAATCAGCAAAAAAAGAAATAAATAATAAAATTCATCCTCGTTATATACAAGGAGACACACAGAGACAGGGTAGCTCGAAAGTTGGAGACAGAAAGATGATTGGAAAATCGAGTATTTTTTGAAGCGTCATGTTTAGTTCGACAGTCAGCCTGTTCCACAGTCAGTCAGTCCTATAGTCATTCCGTACGATAGTCAGTTCTACAGTCAGTCAGTTGTTTAGGCTGGCAGTCCCACAGTTTCACAGTCCGTCACTTCCATAGTTAGTTAGTCCCACAGCCAATCAGTCCCACAGTCAGTCAGTCCCACAGTCAGTCAGTCCCACAGTCACTCAGTTCCATAATAAGTCAGTTCCACAAACAGTCAGTCCTTCAGGCAGTCAGTCTCACAGTTTCACTGTCAGTCAGTTTCACAGTCAGTCAGTTTCACAGTCAGTTAGTCCCACAGTCCCACACTACAGTCAGTCAGTCCCACATTCAATCAGAACTCTTAACCCTTTGTCGACTAATATAATTGAAATGTTTGCTGGAAAACAAGGAACACGATTTTTTCATCAAAATATAATTTAATAGGGAAATTAATTTACCGATTCAGATGTACCTAATCCTAATCGCCTGCCAGAGAACTTAAAAATTGAAAAATCTTCACTTTTTCTCCCCTTGAAGAAATTGCGGGCACACGTTATTTTTCGATAAGGATTTTGATTAAAAGTCATAAACCAAAGTGCAAAGTGAATGTATATAGTGTCTAGGGGTCACAAAATTTGCGTCACCTTGTACATCTTTAACGCAAATATATTAAAAAAGGGATTCCATCGCTATAATATACGAAATTCATTTTAAATTTAAATAAAAATTCCTGTCTATCCATATAATATGAAATATCCAATTCATCTGCAATATTATTTAGATCCGATTAAAAATAGATATTTATTACTATCTATATAGAAAAGCAAGTGGAAAAGAAATCCTGTTTACAAAGAATTTTAACATTTTTATTCGTCAGGGTGATGAATGTATAAATGGATCCGAAATACTTGTGTATAAAATAATATAGATTTTATTATTACTTGTTATAATCCTACAACTTGTGTAACAAATATAATAATTTAACAAGCACCGCACCAACAACGTTTTATTAGTTCGTTTCGTATACATATAAAGATGACGACGACAACGAGCTTAAAGGAAAAAGGATAAAATGAAAATAAAAATTTTTACAAGACAAAAACAAACATAGAAAAGCTCCAACATTTCTATGTGTTGTAATATTATATAAAGTCAAGAAACACAGAACAATGTATTTTTATTATATATTTATATTGATTTATTTCGACAAGTAAAAGGAGTTTTCTTATCCAATAAATCATCAGTGTAACATGACGACCCACTTCCTTCCCGTTTTGATAACGAACCCTCATCTTATAAATATATATATATATATTCTTGTTGTAATATACAAGTCAAGTGTTGTACATGCTGGGGATACATATATTTGGATATAGCAGAGTATTTTCGTTTCATTTAGCTCTTATGTATGCTTTGATGTCCTTATTATAATAATGTTTATATACATTGGAGTATTTATGGTGTTAAATACAAATTCTTTCAAATATTATGCGTATCCTTATCGAATATGTTCGAGAAAATTATTGTAAACAAGGCATATTCACACAATTCACACGCTTCGATAGATTTTTTTGCCATATTCCAAGGAAATTAACAAATGACTGTGGGCACTGTGCCGAATATTCTATGAAATAAAGGAAGCATTTCGTCCTTTGTAAAATATTTAGCGCTCAATAATTCAGATATATCATCAAAAAAGCTGATAAGATACTAACAGATAGGGTTCCTCATATATAGTGTATATAATAACCAGACTTGCTAAAAATCAGATAATCGATTAATCAAATTTGTTTTGAACGAATCAAAATTTAATCGAAATAAAATCTGATCGAATCAAAATTTTGATTCAATCAAAAATAGTTTTTTTGATTCGATCAAAATTTTTCTGATTTTGATTCGACCAGAATTTTATTTGATTAGAAAAAATAATTTCTTGATCGACTCTATTTTTGATTTGATTCGATCAAAATATTATATTTTACGAAAGCCTGGGTGTTAACCCCACCACTGATTACCAACAATATGACCATAGTATGCGAGTACAAAAGGATTAAATGGTGCCTTCGCTTTGAAGTAAGATACAAGATAATGATCATCAAAAACTTTTTTCTGATGTTGTTGCTCAAATTTGAGTGATATTTTTGGACTATACAAAAAAAAAACACTTGAACGATGGGTACTAATCGGTCTATTTACTTCCAATCATTTATAATTACTTACCAATATTCTGCACACATTTAGGTGTAGTATTAAATTTTCTCACTTCACCACTGATTATGCGGTTATATAAATCATAATTGTATTATATATGTTATGTTTATGTATATCCCTCTACATAAATTCTCTGGCATTATACTATATACATATAATATAAGAGATCAAAAATTGTCAAAATTGTGTAAAATATATAAATTTCCAAGGAAAAAATTCTATTTTTTTTTTCAAAACACATCCCCAAAATATATATATAACATTTAGATGACATAATATACAATGTAAATAGTAATATATTTTTATAATATTCAACATTATGTTTGATTTATACAAAATATTTTTGTATACGTTTGTTTTGCCGCACGCAAAAGGTGCGAAGAAAAGCGTGAGGGTGAAAAGTGTGTGTTTTATTATAAAATTGTTTGTTTTATATATGCAATGTGATTATGTAATCTGTTTATTTTGATTATTATGTGTTTATCTATATTGCAGAGAAATATTTAAATATTTTTTTATACGCAGGCTGATTCAGTATATAAGTGGGCAAAAATTTTAAGGGGTTATTATGGGGGACCCCTATATAGATGAACAAAAAATCGTTCTATTAGTTTCCGATTATTCGCACCCCTACCGACCCAGAGCCATCTTTTAAATTTTTAAACTTTTTCTGAGATGGCTAAACTTAATCACTGAACTGAATCACCCTGTATATAAGAATTTATCTATGAAAATTATTCTAAATGTGTAAAATTTTTAGGAAAAAGATTTTTTTTAATTTTAAAAAATTGAAATTTAATTTTTTTTTTTGCACATAAGACGCAGTCACAGGATGTCTTTTTAGCAAACTTATTAATTTATCCTACAGGCACGGGGTGTCCTATTATATCAAATAAATTGGTTCTACCCTTAAATTTTTTTTGTAATTACATCAGAGTCGTCAACCATTTTGATTTTTATTAAAACAATTTTGAAAAATTTAAAACAAAAGAAACATTTTTTTTTGCACATGATCTCAGTCACAGGGTGCTTTAATTTGTTAATTTATTAAATTTATCTTATTCTACATAATAA
>JANSTW010064932.1:0-10851 GCA_027564275.1 Diadocidia ferruginosa | reverse complement strand
AATTTTTACCACTTTCAGAATATTTCTAACTTTCACCCAATTTTTTATTTTTACGTTTAAAAATTGCGGTCAAATTCAGTATTTTACTGAAGTAAAAAAAAGCTCATCAATCACACCAGCAACCCAACTTCGTCTGATCGTCCTAATTTTTTGTAAAAAAATAGGATTCAAATAGCAGAAATTAGTAGTCCCAGCAAAAAATTAGTAGTGCCCTCTCAATTTCCTGGAAGAAAATTACAAAGAAACAATTTTTTTCAATTTTTATCATCACTAAATACCCTGTAAGTCCCAGCAACGTCCGGTCGCAAAAATTTTGTATGGATTTCTTGTAAGTGTTTGGGTAGTAATATTTACTAGTTCCGGGATAAAAATTAGTAGTACCCTGCTTCCCTCTCATTTTCTTGAGAGAATATGGCAAAGATTTTATAATATTCATCACCACTAAATACCCTGTAAGTCCCAGCAACGTCCGGTCGCAAAATTTTTTTATGGGTTTCTTGTAAGTGTTTGGGTAGTAGTATTTAGTAGTTCCGGGAAAATTTAGTAGTACCCTGCATCCCTCTCATTTTCTTGAGAGAATATTGCAAAGAAAATTGTTTTATCAATTTCCATCATCACTAAATACCCTGTAACTCCCAGCAACTTCCGGTCGCAAAAATTTTGTATGGATTTTTTGTTAGTGTTTGGGTAGTAGTATTTGATAGTTCCGGGAAAAAATTTCTAGTACCCTGCTTCCCTCTCATTTTATTGAGATATTAAGTTTTAGTACACGAAACTAGATTTTAGTATACAATACTAAATTTAAATTTTGTTCGTTTATTTTTAAATAAAATAAATTTGTAGTACTCAATACTAAAATCTACCTTTTAATTCTAAAAATTATTTATACTTAATATTGGAAACCGTTTTTAATTTGTAATATTTTTCCATTTTTTTCAGGATCAAGTACTAATATACTACTATATACTAATATTTAAAATTATATACTTCATATTTCTAGTATTTCGATTTGCTAAAAATTAGAAATGATTTATTAGGCGCAAATGAAAGATCTTTTATCCGTGTAGGTACGTATTTAGCACCGCCATTGACTATACGCAATGTCAGTTCACAGTCCACACCGTATATAATTTACTAATAAAAATAGCAATTTATAAATTTCTCTTTAAAAAAAACTAACTCACTAAAAAAACCTCAAACCCACTCGCACTATCATAATTATTTAATGTTTACGTACAATACTTAAAAGCTTTGCATCTACAGTTAAAAAACAAGCAAGATATTATATCTAGTCGGAAAAAGTACACGGAGAGAAAAAATCAGACTTATTATACTTGGATCTAGTATATTTGCTATCGGTTTTGCGTCTAATTTGATTTACTTGATTCACAGAAGCTTTAATATTGACTTAATATACTAAATTTTAGTATACAAATCTAACAAAAATTGGTAATTTTTAGCAAATTCTAGTACTCAAAACTAAAATCTAGTATTAAATTCTAAAATTTTTAACTTTTGAATTTTTAAAAATTAGCAAATATTTGCTTGATTTATAAAATTTATAAATTTACTTTTATATACTAAATTTGAGTATACAATATTACATTTTAGTATACAATACTAAATTTTAGTATATAATACTTAAATTTTGTTCGTTTATTTTTGGAAATTTTTAGTACTCAATACTAAAATTTACTTTTAAATTCTAAACATTATTAAGAGTTTTATACTTAAAATTAGAAACCGTTTCTAATATTTAGTATTTTGTCATTTATTTCAAGATCAAGTATATATATATATATACATATACTAATATATACTAATATTTAAAATTGTGTACTTAATATTTCTAGTATTTTGATTTGCTAAAAGTTAGAAATGATTTATTAGGCGCAAATGAAACCTCTTCTCTCTGTGTATAACTACAAAAAAGTAGTTTGCGGTAACTTCTTCATATACCATAGGTTAATTATTAAACATTTTTTTTAGTCGCAACTACTTAATTTAGTAGTGGCAAATTATTATTTTAAATAACAAACAATTTAAAATTTGATGAAAAAATTGGGCCACCGTGATGTACAGTTTACACTTTTATATTATAAAACATTTCCTCTAAAAACAACTAAAAACGTAAAAAGAATTATTCTTTGCAGTCCAATAAATTTTCGCTAAGCATACACAAGTTGCTAATTTATAGAATTATATCCCGAATATAAGGAGAACACTCATAAGAAATTTTTTTTTTCTGCTAAAATAGAAGAAATAATTTTTTATATTCAACACGAGCTTTCTACTGCATTAGAGCAATCATCATATTATATACACGATATATTAACTATATAGGATATACAATATACATGTAAAGTATGTTATATCCTTTTTATTATAAAATGTTCCAGACATATTACTCTATATACATAATCTTTTCCCCCAAAATGCATTAAAATTGACAATAGTATAAATTGCAAGCACTCGCTAACATAATTGTATATAAAATCAACATTAAAAGGGGGGTTTAGATTATGTACTACACATTGTACATATAATACATGTGGATCGTGGACACATAAAAAGCTTGTGGTGATGGTGGTGGGTGGTTTGCAATATTCATAAAATTCGATGATTATGTCTGGTTTGTTTTAAGCATTCTTCTGTAATTCAATTGTTTTGTTCTAATTTTATTCTTTATCGCAATATTATGACATTTTAATTTAGATTAGCGACCAAAAAGGTGCGGTTAAAATTGTGATATAGAAAAAACAATTGTTTACATAACACTCAAAATATCGTGTATGATTCAAATTGTTATCAAATTAATTATCCAATGTTTTATTAAAAATTAAATTCACCATTTTTTAAAAATTATTAAAATCACATTATTAAAAAAAAAAACTTTTTCTACAACTTCACATAAACAAATATTCGCATTTTTCACTATAATAATATAAAATCCGTTATTTAAAAATAATAAAATAAAACCGCACTGAGTATAAAAATAAAATACGATTTTTTTCTGTATGGCACACACGCTATCCAAAAGTGTAATTTACTTTAGAATTTTATTCAGAGCTATTACTACTCTACAACAAGATCGACGACGATTACAATCAGTTATCAATGTTATAATGAGCCACACACAACATTTTTCGTGTATACAGAAAATGATATCGCGTATAAAAGCCAAGAAAAATTGTTCGTTACAACCAGAAATTTTCTCATCTCGTCAGTCAGTGTGTGTTTTGTTGGCTGTAAATAATGTAAACTGTACACAAGAAAATTTTCACAATTTTCTCTTTTTCTCCAAAAAAAAAATGCCCCAAACAGATAAAAATGTTTGGAGAATTTTCATAATATACTTGACATGACTTGTGTTGTACATAATATATACACAAATATTATAAATGTTCGTATTATTTTTTGAATCTAATTCAAAAAGTCTATTAAAATGAGAAAATCGTTTTTCTTCTTGTTGTTTTTGGTTTGGATTTTCTTTTAGGAAATATTTTTATGTCGCACATACATTTTTTTTTATTTTTATTTTCAAAAACAAACGTCCACCAAGAACACGCGCACATCTACTATTCGTATAATAATATTGTGACTGCGACTATAATATTATTGTGGACGACTATATGATGATGGTGAGTATTTTCAGAAAACTCTATATTCAAAAGAATAATAAACATCTTTGCTCATGATAGTATAAAGTCTAGTGCTTTGCTGAATAGCAAGCGACAATGAAACGCAGAATTCAATAAAACCTATCTAGTTTATAGTAGCGAGCCTAGATTTATAAGTACACGGAGACAAGAGCTTTCATTTGCGCCTAAAAAATCATTTCTAATTTTAAATTTTCAAAATATAAACGAACAAAATTTAAGTATAATATACTAAAATTTAGTATTGTATACTAAAATCTAGTGTTGTATAAACTTAATATCGTATACTCAAATTTAGTATATATAAGTAAATTTATAAATCAAGCAAATATTTGCTAATTTTTAGAAAATCACAAGTTAAAATGTTTTGAATTTTATATTAGATTTTAGTTTTGAGTACTAGAAATTGCAAAATATTTCCATTTCTTTAGTATTGTATACTAAAATTTAGTATATTAAGTCATTATAAAAGCTTTCGTGAATCAAGCAAACCAAAAGTGGACGCAAAACCGATAGCAAATATACTAGATCCAAGTATAATAAATCTGATATTTTTCTCTCCGTGTAGAAATTTGTTTTAATGCTAGTGGACAACTGTGTCGATATTTATGGTACCATCCAATCAGCGCTTGTTATTGGTACCATTTTATATACAAATTGTTGTTGTAAATTCGAGTTGTCCACTCGCACTTTACTACAATATATAGGCTCGCTAGTTCATAGTTTCATGAATTAAATAAAACTAACAAGTTTTACATAACAAATTATGCCAAATGGATCCTCGCCAAACTTTGTAAGATGGTAAAGGGGTGTTCACTATACAACGTTTGTTCGGGGAGTTTGCGACGCTCAGCCCCCTTTCAGGAGGGGAGGGGTTAAAACTAAATGTTTGTATTTTGTACAGGAAATTGATTTTATTAATTTTTTTTACCAATTTAAAAAAGGAAATTTAGACATTATAATGGTCTGCGGGGGGAGAAAACAAAGCTAAAAATTCGGTTTTTGTACATTTCTTATCTTATCATTGGGCTACCGCCCCCCGAACCCCCTGCTTTGTTAACATTTTCTTATTGGGATGTTCTCGCTTCCGGGCCCTTTGCATTCTGAAACTTATATAACTAAAGTTGTATAGGTCTTGTCAAACATTTCATTTGACATCACACAACTCCTATAAATATTTACTTATTTCGATTTTTTTCATACTAACGTTAAGCCCCTCACATTTTAAAAGGGGATGTGCCCCCTATGTTTACACTAAATGTTTTTTGTTAATTTAGCCATTCTTTCACTCTGTATACATATGTGGCTATAAAATATTGAATTGTAAAATTTTTGCATACGAATTTAACCCCCCCCCCTCTGAATGGGGTCCGAGCGCTGCAAACTCCAAGAACAAACGTTGTTCAGGGGAAACCCCCCTACCACCCCACAAAGTTTAAGGAGGTTCCAAGGGAGGAGGGGAATTCTACACTTCAGCAAAAATTATTTATCATACTGGAATTCAGTATACAATATTTCTTTTATAAAATGTAATTTAATCTAAATACTTAATTTTAGTATGAACTAAATCATATTTGATTTTAACTAAATAATTATTATCATATATATACGATAATATAATAATATACGAAGACTGTTTTTTAGACACAAACCTCAGGAGACAAAAAAGGTGTAGTGTAAATTGAGTTTAAAGAACTAAAACTGTTATTATTATTGAAGTAGCATGTAAAACTAAATTAGTTATACCGAAAACTGTGGAAGTGTGCTGCCAAACGAATTTTTACTGAACAAAAATTTATCAGTTTATCACTCTTACAAGACAGCCTAACATAGAATAATTTCACAAAATCTCGGCTAATGCAATATTATTATTAAAGATCATGTTTATATGTTACAATAGTATGCATGCATTGTGATGTGAGTAAGTAAACTGTATATAAAATTTAATAAATTTTTTGTGTTGTATTATTACTTCCATAAAACACGTTCTTGAAAAATGAAAAAAAAAACT
This sequence comes from Diadocidia ferruginosa, assembly GCA_027564275.1. Taxonomy (NCBI): domain Eukaryota; kingdom Metazoa; phylum Arthropoda; class Insecta; order Diptera; family Diadocidiidae; genus Diadocidia; species Diadocidia ferruginosa. Next base: position 5,181 of record JANSTW010064932.1, on the reverse strand, counting down.
GTTGTAATACTAAAAAAACCAAATCAAAAACAAGTATTTTTTGCAAAATATGCAACGAGCAAGTCTCGTTTACTCATCCAACATAATAATAATATGTAGTGTATAGTTATGTATATTTAAATTTTAAAGAGAATAAAACAAACATTTTTGTTTTGTTGTACAACATTTCGTTTTTGTTGCATCGGTTATATAGCTCAGTATTAAGTATTATTATTTATATCAAAGATCAAACAGCTGCAATATGTAATATGTTATGGCCTTTCCTATATATGCAGATAATTTATTCATATCCAGTTTTATTTAATATTATAATATAGAATCAGTTTATGTAACAATTTAATATCGCATGTATAATAGTAAATAACAAGTTATCAGTTATATACTTTGTATATATGAGATTTAATCACCATGTTACATTGCGTATGGAAGTATTTCTACATTTTTATGCAATTTAACAAATATAATTTAATATCTTTACTTTTATTATTTGACTAAATTACAGCAACTCCCCCCCCTCCCCGTATATGATCCAAACTTTGTAGGGGCATCCCTGAAAAAAGTTCGTTGGAGGCGCTTGAAGCGCTCGGCCTCTTTTTGGAGTTGAGTAAAAAACTATAACGACTCTTGCGAGAAACCCTTTTAGACGATCAGTGGCGTATTATGGTCTTGGGGGCCCTAGGCAAATCTAAAATTTGGGGTCCCTGACCATATTTGATTTTTGTACATAGTTAAAAAGGTAAAACAATTTATTTATAATAAAAATCTGTGTATTGTCCTTTTAATCGTATAAGTAAGTTCAATATTACAAACATATCAATCTAAAGCAGCCGCGCAGCGATTTTTTTTTTTCTAAAAATATCGTAAGACAGACAAATTTATTATGAGGGCCTCCTTGGCTTTTAAATTTGTAACAATAAAATATTTTTCGACTATTTAATAGAAAACTGTATTTTCTTTTCATCGGTTTACTTATAATAGAAGAATCATCTTTATACATGTATCAAATTAAAATTGCCGCGCAGCTAAATTATTTTACATAAAACACGAAATTTTGAAAGTTTGGGGCCTCCAATGTCTTGAATTTGTGTAGATATATTTCAAATAACTGAAAAATGTAATAAAATTAAAAATTATTGCATATAATTTGATAATTTGGGGACCCCTTGAGTCGGGGGCCCTAGGCATTTGCCTAAGTGGCCTATAGGGAAATACGCCGCTGTAGACAATACAGTTATCATTGGTTTTTACTCTGTGCACTTTGTTTTTTGAATATTAACCCTTTCACATGCGAATTAATTCATAGGTACACATTTTTTTGTGTTTTTTGCATCTTAGGAACATAAAAAAGTTATTTTACATCATAAAGAAAGTCAAATTTTTTTTACTCTAAATTAATAATTTTTAAGAACATATAGCAGTAGCAAAACAAACCGCATAACCTTAAATCTTATATGAACAATTTTGTGTATTTTGTTGTATATTCTTCGCGTTCTTCGTGCGAGCGCACACTTTACATATAAAGTTAGCGACATATATCGCTAAATATGTGCTCAAAATCGGCGCCCATCAGGAGGAGGTGTGGATTTTACATAATTTTTTTTTTTTTGGTTTTTTAGGTTGAGAAATAAAGAATAATTCCTTATTTAGAACGAATTAAACAAATACTTACATTTAAAAATAAATCTTTACTTTAGGCACAAACGTATATAAGAAGAAGAAACTTACCTGAAAATAAAAAATTGAATTAAATTAATAAATTTAAATAATTTAAAGAAAATATTTTTTTGAAATAAATAATAATAAAGGCGAAGTAGTCAATCCATTTAACTCAAGTCAAATGAAAATATTTAAAAAATAGAAAGTCAAAATTTTTGTATGCCTTTATAAAGAAACAAAATTACCGCGCATAATGTTCGACAACAATGAGCACTTAGAATTGCTAAAAAATCCGCGGAAATATTTTGAAGAAGCCAAAAAGAGGTATCAACTGCAAAGAGATGAGAAAAAACGAGAACATAATAGACAATCCACGCAGTATTCTTCACAAAACACTGTTCTGTTTCCGGTAATAAATAAACGTAACATTGAAGCTTGCAGAGAATTTTGCAGACAGGTACAATTGTTCCTTAGGACAAATGAACGACAACAGCAGCAATATTTGCAAAGAAGGCCAGTGAGGAGAGCCAGCCGATTACCTTTTAATACCTCTACTAGATTAAGTCAACTGCCGGTGACAAGAAGAAGAAAATCTGGCAACAGGTGGGAAATGGAATCTATTGATCCGGCAGAGAATATTTATGTACGGCAAGATGGTAAATATAATTAAATAAATTTTAGGGGAACACAAAATGAGTAATAATGAATCCAACGACAATACTACCGACCAATAACAGAAGGTCCGAAATAATTAAAGAACAATTAATTTTAGAATACAATCTTTCGGCAAAAATGAACTTTATGGGCCCAGCTGAATTTGAACCCCATGCGTTCCCAGGCGTAGGGAGTAACTCTCCGACCCAAATATGAAAAATTTGCGTTGAAATCCCCCCCTCCTTTGGTCCGCTAGTAAAAGTAATATCCAGAAAGATAGAAAACAATCAAATAGTCTTCTCATATATTTTTTAGAATGATCAATAAAAGTAATACCCAGAATGATAGAAAAAAATTGAATACATTTATCGGGCAATGCGGTCAATGAGAGACTATATATTATAATAAAATGTGACACCGGAATAGTTTCTGTGCCTATTAAAATATCGAAACCGTTTCGGAACCTACGTCATAATCATCAGAGTGGCTGAGGAACTGACTCATGAACAATTTGTGTATTAAATCACCCGTGGTAATGCTTTCGCAAATTTTAAAGACAAATTTTGTTTTTGTTTGATTGCCGCCAGACTGGGGGCTGAAGGGCGAATGATACAATAAAACTCTTAGAACTAAAATTGTAGTCTTTCATTTGACATCATACAACCCCTTTAAATGTTTATATTTAACTGCATTTAGAGTAAACTTTTACCCCTCCCAGGAGACAAACGGGCGGTTGCGGGTATCCGCCGCCTAATTTTTTCATATTTGTGATCGGGGGGTTACCCTCTACGCGTTAGGGGAGGGAGTAAAGGAGTCGATTTCAGCTGGGCCCATAAAGTAATCAGCCAATCTTTCTTCAAAATGAAAAAGTGACAAATAAATAATAAAAATCTTATCTTGTAAGACTCTTATTAAGCAACGCTCAACAACATATTTTAATTTTCTTTGTAAAGTGAATGTAATTTACTTTGAAACCAATGACATCTTTAGTCCAACGTATACATTCCATATACAAAGAAATTTAAATAAGTTGTTGAGCGGTGCTAAATAAGAGAATATTCTTACCATAGAAATTTAGACAATTTTAAGGAAATAATTTTTGCCTATTTAGTGTAATTTTGAATAAAAAACTTATTTTCCAAAAACTTTTTTTTATTTATTTTGATTTTATTTTTGGTAACTTCTATTACCGTTTCTTTTTTAAGAATTACTACCACAAACACACTTAAGAACTCCAAAACGAAGTAAGTATAAAAGGTTTTTTTGGATAAGTAACTAACAAATAAAAAAAAAAGAAATACTTGAAGCAGCCATACGCCCACCTGTATACATGGAATTTTCACCAATTAGACGGTCACGTCGTCCCAAAAGGTACAAAGTTCCACCCAGCACAGAAAAAGAAAAATACTACGATGATGAATGGCTGTACGAAAATCTCAACGATATAACACCAAGACATTTAGCCGATTTGGAAAGTATGTTCGAAGGAAGAAATTCGATGCCTTATTATAATTACAAAAGGGACGTTATAACAGATTCAATGTTATATGATTCATGTAAGCTCTGTACAATATGTTGAATGTAATTTGGATTAGCTAGGAACTACACCAGGACCAGAACAACTTGTTGCGCCTATTTTTTTCCTTTTATCTCCTCTAGCTCGATCCACGTAGTAAAAAAAAATAAATTTGGTTTAACATTTGCTTGTATGTACCTTTGAACTTGTAGTTTTAGGTCTTTACATTTACACTAATATACAGAACAAGGTTCGATCGAATTTTTGAACAAAATTGTCAAAAGTTTGTCGAAAATTTTGTGAAAGTGCATTTAAAAAAATTTAGATCGAATTTAGAGCTGAAAAGTTAGCGTAAAGACTAAAAATTTGATAATACACATAAGTAAATATTAAACTAATTTTTTTTTTTTTACTTTATGGACCAAGCTATGAAGTTAAACAGAAAAAAGTTGCTTAACAAGTTGCTCTAATGTAGTTCCCAGGTAATTTAGTAGAAATATTTCACTGAGCATGACAACCATTTTTTTATCAGAATTTGATGCAAGAACTTGATTGCGTACAGGATTTTTGAAGTTATTGAACAAAACAAGATTTTTATAAAATGAATAGTTAAAATGTTAGTTATATTTCAATAAATATTTTTTTTAAATACTTCAAAATTATTTTGGCGATACTACAGATTTGCCTCTATATATAAGATTGCGAAATTTAAATTATATATATTAAATTTTATTAGCTATACCCATAACACCCCCCAATAATGACCTACTTATTCGCAAGCTTTGCGTCTTAAAAGATATAATATAGCTATAGGGTGTTTGTTTTTAAGCCGAGCAATATTTTTTGTAAATTTTTTTTTAGAAATTGCCCGTAGAAAAAAAAAATTATATCCTTTCTATATTATGTACCAAAATATCAGTACAAAATAAGCACCACATAGCCATTAGTATAACATATAATGTGGCCATGTTCAATTTTTAATTTTTACACTGAAAATTTGTCATTTGATTTTATTCTTCTGAATTTATAAAAAGCGAAAACAGGTTTAATTTTAGCTAAAACATTTTCTAAAACTAGTAAGTTTTTTTTATTGTAAAAAAATGTATAGTTATCGTTACGGTTATTGAGTTATCAAACATCATCGATGGTGAGTGCGGAACAGTGAGGTGCGTAACGGTATTTGAAAAAAAATTAGATAGAAATATATAAGCAATCTTAAATTCTATAAAAAAATGTATCACCTAATAAGTGAAAAATAGTTTTAAAGGAAAAAAAATATCACTAGGTCTTATAAATTTAGAGAAATCTACGCTTAAAAATGGGCTATAAAAAAGAACGATATTTTTTGTGAGGTG
>JANSTW010064921.1:0-10851 GCA_027564275.1 Diadocidia ferruginosa | reverse complement strand
GGGACCACTAATAACATATATCCTCACAAAAATTGGCCAAATCCCTCGACAGGTGTAAAACTTTCTTGTGTCTGATATTTTACTGACGGACGGACGAACATTTTTTATTTTCTAGTTTTTCTGAATCATCATAAAAGGAGGTGTCGGCATTAAGGCTAGTACTATTTTCATACAAACTCGATATAATATATGGATTTTTTTTAATGACTAGTAAAACCAAAAATAAAAAATGTGATTTATGGATTTCAAAGAAACGAAATATTTTGGAATATTTTTTTGTGGCTTACGTACTTATTACGTGAGAACCCCCAATTGATAAAATAAAAGTGGAGTACTAGATTTTTAATGCTACCGCAACCAAAAACCGCCATGCACCAAGCGCGCCGGCAGTACGCGTTTTGTGCATCCGCGCGCGCGTTACCAACAATTGGCCGCCATTTTTTATTTAGACAAAATGGTGCGCGTTTGTTTTTGCAGTGTCGCTACGATAAATTTTACCGATTTCAATGCGGAAATAATTAGCAAAAAAATTAATTAAATTTGTAAAAATTATTGCCAAATTGTCGGTGATCGTTTGACGAATGTAAATTTCATAAAATAAAGTGATTTTTGTCGGTACTTATAAATAAAAGTTGCGGTATTTGCAAGTAGTGATTTATTGAGTGTGTTGTGTAGTCACCCTCTCATCGCATCGCGCGAACGAAGCAGCAGTATATTTAAGCAGTGGTGGTGCGTTGATCAAGTTTGCAGTGAGCGGAGTCGTGTGGTTTTTTCCTTCGGCATACAAGTTAGTGGTTTTTTTCAGTGAATATTTTAACATTTTTTCTGTTAAATAAGCGTAATATCGATTGCCGGAGCAAAAATATCGAATTAATTGATGTGCATTTTTTGTTAAATTTCACTAAATATTTGAAAAAAATGAAAATTGTCTATTGAAAAATTGGATAATTTCGGGAATGTTTTAGGCTATGGTATAGGGAGGGCGTCCTATGCGCGCGACGAATATACACGCTAAGCTAAAAACATTGGGCAATATGGCGGCGTGTAGCCGTGTTTTTTTTTAAATGTCACATTTTGTTTGTTTTTTTCGCGATAATTTTTTAATTATAATTTTTATATTTAATTTTAGATGTGCGAAGAAAGAAATAACTATTGAAAATAGGATAAAATAATTTGAAAAAAAAAAAACGTTATGGACAAAGCAAATGAACCGCCAACTCCACCGCAAGAGGATGCAGCAGGTGGTGTTGCTGCGGCTGGTATGTTGCCGGACGATCTAGAACCCATAAGCCCGGACATGTCTGATTCTGATGTTTATTTAAATAATGAAGACAGTCAAGATAATCAAATTGATAAAAGTGTAAATAACGAAAAATCGGCAGAGAACACAAATGAACCTACGGCAGAGACAAATGAGAACGTAGAAAAGGATGCCAATGAAGAGGCGCCGCCAGTAAATCAAAGTGATACGATGAACGATGAAGAAAATAATGTATCGGCTATGGAAGTTGACGAAACTACGGCAAAAGAAGGTGGCGAAAACGAAGATAATGTAGAAAAAGATGCGGAAACAACAGAAAATGTATCGGAAAATGCTGATAAAACAGTTGACGAATCAATGGAACAAGACGAGGTTGATCGACCCGAAGAAGTGGATATGGAAAATTTAGACGAAACTGTCAATAAAGATAAGTCCATTCATGAAGATCCATTTGATGCACTGCGAGCTGATAAATCTATAAATGATTCAATGAATGAATCTGGAGCTGATGTTTCAATGGATCAAAATCATACAGACGATAAGGAAGATGACGTAGGTGAAGATAATGCCGGTGGTGATGATGATGCGAATGTTTCTGCTGCTGCTGACGATGCCGCTGACGATGCCGCTGCCGATGAAGATGACGATGGTGGTAGAGATGATTATGATGCCGGTGACAATGACAAAGAACAAGAAAATAGTGAAACTGCTGTGGTCGATGCTCCTGCAACTGATGGTATTTTTTGCGTTTTTTTGTTTGTTTTAATTTTCTCTAAAGATTTCTCTTCTCAAATTCTAGAAGCTCTTGATGACATTGAACAGGGTAAGGGAGTCGACGAAGAACTGTCCCTGTTGCCGGATGCAGAACGTGAAATCACTGATGCTGATAAGGAACGTGCCATATTGGCCGAAGAAGAGGCGGCTGCCAAAGATACTGAAAATGCAATGGAAAATGACGATAATGACGTTCCACTAATTGATGAGAATGATAAAGGTAAACACGACACTTTCACTTTAGTCACAATTGCAATGAACTTTTTTTTAGATAAAGATACTAGCGAACAACAAAACGATGATGTCGATGCTTCAGAATTAAATGATACGGCCGCCGTTGAGGACATATCCCCAGAGTTATTGGCCGCCGCACCTACAGAAGGTGAAATCAAAGAAATACAAACAGATTTGCCTGAAAAAACTTGTGTTGAATGTAAAACGCTGCGCCTCTGCAAATATACATTACTTTTAAACGATGAACTAACTTATCTGTGTGAAATTGATTGCGTCACAGCATACAGAGAATCAAATAGCGATAAAGTATTCACGTTGAGTGTGAAAAAGGTCCCGATAACCTTGGTTATTGATGTGCAAAAGACGTGCATTGGTTGTAACGAAAATTCCATGTGTAAATATCGCCTGAACAATGCCGAATCAGAGGAATGTGAATATTTGTGCAACGACAATTGTCTGCAAAAGTTCATTGGCAAAAATGTTGAAAAATATTTGGTTAAGAAAAAGCGTTATTTGATCGAAGAGATTACCGAAACCAGTGAGCCGTTCAAGTGCTTGCAGTGCTCTGACGAGAAAAAAAGTCGCTTTAGATTGAAGCAAGACGACGAAGAGTTGTATGTCTGTGAAGATGTTTGTTTAAATTTATTGATGAAAGAGCAAGCGGATCGATTCCGTGTTAAGAGACGTTCGGTTAGAGTACGTGATTTACCGAAGCGTGCCGGCACCGGCTCGGCCACAATAAGTCCATTAGAACCGGCCGCAGAAACACCGAAATTTTTGGCTCGAACCGAAGACGAAGCGAAAGAAGCAAGCCGAGATCGAGAGGCTAGTTTTATTCGTCGTTGTGCACAGTGCTTTTCAATGATTCTGCAGAATGATCGTCAGTTAAATTGGGAGACAATGGACTTTTGTAACGAAGGATGTCTGGGATTGTATCAAAATGTCATCGGGGCTGCATGCACAACATGTCAAAATGCTGTATCGCTGACCAGTCTTGGCAAGTATTCGGTTCGATTTGGCTATGATATTCGGCAATTTTGTCGATCCGCCTGTTTGGACGAATTCAAGAAGGGCCTCAAAGTCTGTTCGTATTGCCAAAAGGATATATCGAAAAATCAAGACGGTTTTCTGGCCTCAATCGGTGGACAATTTAAAGATTTCTGCACGGCAGTTTGTATGAAAAAATACGACGAAATGTGTAATCCGAAGAAGAGAACGACGGCCGGTATTTGTTCGGTGTGCAATAATGTCGATCAAGTTCGTGTGGAGATTTTGGTGGACGCCAAAGAGCATGGATTTTGTTCGAATCCTTGTTTTTCGGCTTTTAAATTTGTCAACAATATTTGTCCGGGTAAGTAAATGATAGTTTTATTTAAAATGAATTTTTCTAAGGAATGGTTTAAAACGCATTTGCTTTTTTTTATTCGAATGCAAGTGTTTTTAAATATTCCCAGTAATTTCAAGAAAGAAAAATTGTAAATTTTATGACTAATTGAAGAACAACGGCTCGATAACCGCTAGAATAGTCCGAATCTCGGACTAGGATAGCAAGAGACGCGATTTAAAGAGTCAGTCTTTTAACATGCAAAACAACAAAATTATAAGAAAATATTTGTTGTTGTTTTATATGATAAAAATCGGACTCTTTCAATCACGTCGCTTGCTATCGCCTAGGTTTGCGCGCACCTTAATGCTTTAGTTTTATACATCGTCTTTGTAATAATTATAAAATTTTTATTTCAGACAAATGTTCCATGTGCACGAAATTCTTTGAACGTAAATCGGACGATGCGCACACAATCTATCAAGACAACAATGCCATTCTATTTTGTTCGAAAATTTGCATGAACATTTTCATCATGACAAATCGTAAAATCGTTCCGTGTCAATGGTGCAAGGTGAAAAAATACAATTTGGACATGATCCAGAAGACGGTCGGACAAACGGTCACAACGTTGTGTTCGCTCAATTGTCTAACGCTTTGTGAAGTGTCGATGAATGCAATCTCAATGAAAAAACAGAAATGCGATCAATGTTCGTCAATGATAACACCTCAATATCATTTAACAATGTCCGATTCGTCGATACGGAATTTTTGCACCTATCAATGTGTTATGTCATTTCAAAGTCAATTTAGCCGTGCTCCATTGACGCTTGACGGAGAACAACCGGCCGGCAATTCTCCCGTTCCGACTGGCCTGCCAAAGCGGATCAAAGGTGGACAACAACCTCAACAACAGCCACCGCAGCAGACTGTCAAAGCTGCACAAAATAAGAAACAAACAAAAGCATCGAAAAATCTTCAGATGAATCAAAGTACAAAAGTTCCAGTTATATCAAATGTGACATCGTTGGCCTCTGGTGGACTCTCGACAAGAAATCGCAATCAATTTTCATCAATGTCCATGAATTTACAGCCAGTCGTTGAACTTGAGCCATTACCGCCATTATTGTTGAAAAAATCTATGAACACGTATTCCGGCAGACGTGTTACAATACAAAAGGCTGCTCCTTCACCTCCGCGAGCACCTACGCCACCGCCAAGAGTTGAAGTAAAAACACAAATTGTTACAGTTCCACCGATACCTACACGCGTCGCAAATATGTCAACAATGTGTAAACCGGCAATGGAATCTAAAGAAGTTACGTGCAAGCCGACCACTTGTACCATTGGTTGTCAAACGGATAGCAGTTTAGAAAGAAAGCTTACAATTCCGATTCCAGTACCAATTTATGTACCCACGCCAATTCACATGTATTCAACCCCAGTTCCGTTTCCTGTTCCAATTCCACTACCGATTCCGGTACCAATATTCATACCGACCACGAGAAATTCAGCTCAGGGCATTATGAAGGAAATAAAGAAAATCCAGGACAAAATGCCTACCGATCCATTTGAAGCTGAGCTTCTGATGATGGCCGAAATGGTGGCGGGTGACAAGAAGAAAAGTGAAAGTGACAGTGGTACAGACGACGATGACGATGACTATGGCCATCACGAAACAATACCGGAAAATAACACACTCGGTGAAGATATGCTTCAAATGGCATTAAAAATGGCTCAGGAGTACGAAGAACCAGCTGTTGATTTGGAGTCGGCTATGACGGCTAACACGATTACGCCAAGCACCAATCCGTATGAAGATGGCACCGACGAACATAATGCCATGCAACATCATCATTTGTTGTTGATGGAACAACAGAGACAAATGCAAAGTCAACGTGGCCGCAAACGTGCTCAACCGGCACAGCCGCGAAACAATCGTCAGCCCGGTACTCCACCAAATAAACGACAACGTCGTCAAGAAATGCCCATACTTACACCACCACAACCTGAACCACCGCGAGAACCTGTTGAAAAGGCCGATGCAAATATGTGTTTGAAGTTCACATTTGGTGTTAACGCATGGAAGCAATGGGTTATGACGAAAAACGCTGATTTAGAAAAGAGTTCAATACGACGAAAGCCATTCAAGTCTGAATTACTACAATTGACGGCAGACGAACTTAACTATTCGCTATGTTTGTTTGTGAAAGAAGTTCGTAAACCAAATGGCAGTGAATATGCACCGGATACTATTTATTATTTAGTTTTAGGTAATTTTGCGATAATTTTGCAAGCTTTCTATTGACAATATTTACAACAGACAGTTGGACCGTAAATAATTTTTTTAAATGTATTATAAAATCTGCGAGGGGGAAACCACTAGCAAAAATGTTGTTCTGATTTTCGAAAAGATTTCCGTGATTTTCGAAAATGATTTCTGATTTCTTAAAATAATTTATGATTTCCGAAAATGATTTCCGAAATTGATTTCTGATTTCCGAAATGATTTCCGTGATTTCTGATTTCCGAATTGATTTCTGTGATTTCCTAAATGATTTCTGATTTCCTAATGATTTTCGCACCCTTGTCCCATGATTTCCGTAAGTGATTTCCCCCTCGAAAATCTGAGTAAATTAAAATGAGAGCATATAAATACTAAAAGAATAACTTCCTGACTTGTTCCATTAAAAATTCACCCCTTCGAGAATTTGTCCAAATCCGGTTAAATTTGTAAAACTCAATATTTTTATTACATTTTATAAAAAAAAATTGTGTGAGAGGTCATTCTGACAGTTAACCTAGTGAGCCCAAATGCAACTCGAGAGTATGTTACCGTCTCTAGAAATTATCTAAATCCGTCTAATAGGAAAGAGTTTCTATATGTTTTTCGGTCGTTTTTACCAAAAATAAATCGTTTGGGGCCTCTACTCTTTTGCCCTAGAGACTTCAAATAGAATCCCATAGTATGGGACCACTTATAACTCACACAATTAAATTTGGCCGAATTTGTTTAATCATAAAAAAACTCTATGCTTATATTTTTGGCCATTTTTACTACACAAACCGTGGACTGTTTTTAGTAAAAACTACGTCTTAGTCCTGCTACTTTCAATTTTTTAAATTATGTGATAAAAAAATGTGATCTTTCGTCTCGAATATACAACTCGGTTGACAGAGAAATCAAAATTTTATTTGTAATATTATTTTTATCTCCAAAAATGTCCATAATTCTTGACGAAACGTTAATTATAATTTATTTTAAATAATATATTTGTTAAAATAGAAATCTTAATTAATATAAATTTAAATTGAACTTGAGTTTTAATTTACGACTTCTCTTAAACTCAACCTAAGTTCATTTCGAATCGTATTAAAACATTACGTTCTTTCAAACAAATTTACATGTTTAACTTAAATCCTGTAGGTATTCAACAATATCTCTATGAAAATGGTCGTATCGATAATATATTTACCGATCCATACTACGAGAAATTTACAGACTGTTTGGATGATGTAGCGAAAAAATTCTCAGTTTTGTATAATGATTCACGTAAGTTAATTTATTCGAAATTAAGTAAAAATTAAACTTATTTTCTTCCTTTCCCAACAACCAGAATATATTGTAACAAGAGTGGAAGAGGAACATTTGTGGGAGTGCAAGCAATTGGGCGCTCATTCACCGCACGTTCTGCTGAGCACATTGATGTTTTTCAATACAAAACATTTTAATTTAACTGTAAGTACTTATTCTGCGGGGGAGGGGCTCTTTTGTGTACAAATTTTCTTTAATTTTGAAATTTATGATAATGTTATAGACTGTCGAAGAGCATATGCAACTGTCATTTTCACACATTATGAAACATTGGAAACGTAATCCAAATCAAGTGGGTGCATCAAAGCTACCCGGATCACGTAATGTGCTATTGCGTTTCTATCCACCACAATCAGCATTGGGTAAGTGGCGTTTTTAAGAATTTGCTTTTGTTAATTAGTAATGGTCAATTTACACTAGAACACTCAATTTACAGTCTTCGGGCCACAAATTTTAAAATATTTTTTTAATATTTATTGCAGTGGGGAATAATAAATATTGGGTGGAAAAATAAAGCGAGAAGTACCTTTCATACGAGAAAAATAATAAAGTGCAATAGGGACAAAAACGCACGATAAAAAAAATCGGCGATGATAATTAAGGAATATCGGGTGAAATCCCTTCCATGACTTACATATGACTTCCACATGACTTCCATGACTTTCATATGACTTCCATATGACTTCCATGACTCCCATATGACTTCCACATGACTTCCATGACTTCCATATGCCTTCCACGACTTCCATATAACTTTCATGTGACTTCCATACCACTTACATGACTTCCATGACTTCCATGATTTCCATGACTTCCAAATGCCTTCTATATGACCTCCATGACTGCCATCTGAATTCCATCGAGATTGTCCCAGGACTTCCACATGTGAGTATCGCCTCGAATTTTTCATGTAAAGCCTCAAAGTCGTACGTCCACCCGAAACAAAAGAGGATTAATTTCTTGTATGGAGTGAATAGTCTGCTAGCTAGTTTTGGCTGTAGCTCAATTCAATAAAATTTCTATCACCCTAAAAAGTAAAATCATTAGAATAAAATAAATAAAATCTCTAAAACGACGCTATAGAAACTCGAAAGCCGACAGAAAGAACTACACTGAAGCAAACGATTTAGCAAGAAATCGTGTACGCTGGAGGCAATTTTGTTGATCCACTTAGCTCCTACGCTGTAGAGTTAATGACGAGATGATTCCCAATAATATTCATTTTCAAGAGAAATATCAAATAGCCCAAGAAAATTAGGATTCTCTGAAATGGCCGCCATCTTGAAAATAAGTTTGTGTTTTATATGTTATGAAATTCTGTGACACTCAAATGCACGTTTTTTATGACGACCAATGGTGCTTAATTCACTAGGTCCTGTATTCCTTAGACATAAACAACAATTCTTTTTGAGCGACTCTTTGGAATGGGTAAAAATGTTAACAAATATGGATTTATGATTATTTTCTGTCAAAACATTGTACATGTACGTCCCATACAGAAACGAGATTGTTTTTACTAATTATTATTATAAAGAAATATTTTTAGAAAAATCTAGTTTGAAATCCCGATCTTTTATTTGAGAACCGTGGTCGCAGCACCGAAGATGTCTTTGACTGGCCTGGAGGCAACAATTATCTTTAAACTTAATTAAAAAACAAATTTGTATTGTTCTAATTTGCAGATAGCAATTCAAGAAAGAAGAAAGTCTACGAACAACAAGAAAATGAAGAAAATCCACTAAGATGTCCGGTAAAACTTTACGAATTTTATTTATCAAAATGGTAAGTGTGAGGTCGATCGATTTAGAATTGTTTTTAACATTGTCGCCTTTTTTCAGTCCCGAAAGTGTTAAAACCAGAAACGATGTATTCTATTTACAACCCGAACGTTCTTGTGTGCCCGACTCCCCGGTTTGGTATTCAACGCAGGCATTGGGCAAAGAATCGCTGTGCAAAATGTTGCATCGTGTGAAAATGGTCAAAGAAATTAACATTGCACTGTTGACAAGTTAGGAAAATTGTCGTCGTCGATACTTTTGTTGTTTTTTTAGTGGCTTGTTGGTCGTTGTATTATAGAAATTTTCAACAAGAGATGAAAACCCCTAAAATTGATACAATTCATCATCAATATTTACGAAAGAGAAACTTTTATTTACATTAAAATATTTTTCCTTATTTTGATTTATATTTTTAAAATAATTTTACTTATTAATAGAGACACACCACTGAAAAATTTAATTTTAAAGAATTCAATTGAATTGTAGTGCAAAGCACTAATTATTGCGAGACCATCTAAGAAAATAACCACAATTCAGAGCCGCCCTACTCCTCCCACTACACACTTCTATGAACATATTTGTTTTTTTTTTGTTGGGAGAAACTTTACAGATTTTTAGTATTCTGTCTTAATTTTTTTTAATTTTTCATTAGATTTGTAGGAATTTAGTCTTAAAATTTATTAATTAAAAACTTTAAAACAAGCTAAAATTATAAAGTTAAAATAAAATTGTAATTTTACAAGAAGATAAATATTTGAAAATTATTCATTCTAAGTAAGTCGGTTAAAAGAATGATAACAATGATTGGAAATGAATAATTATTTAATTAAGGATTAATTATATTTTAATGAAAGAGAGACGTATGTTTTTAAATCTAAATAGAAAAAAAGAAGTATGGACATATAAATAATATTATATATAAAGAAAAATTCTATGAAATTAAGGACAAATTAATTGAAAAATTAATTTAATTTAGTCTTTTTCTTTTTTAAATACAAATAGATTATTTTAAATGGAAAAAATATAATATTTCTTTTAATTAGGTATATTCAATTTTTTTTTAAATTTAGAATAAAAATGTCTTATATTTTTATTAAAAAAAAAATATTTTGTTTTTTTAAATGAGATTAAGTAACACACACACACAGAGTCAAACAACAACAATACACACGTACACAAATTTATAATACAATTATGGAAAAGTTATATAATATAAATTTAAATATTGAAATTATAATTTACAATACACATACACTAATTTTTAACGTGGCGATATAATTTCTTTTTCAAATTCATAATATAAATAATTTAAAAAAAAAAAACTTTAAATAAAAATATATGTTTTTAAAAAAAATAAATATAGTTTTTCAGTTCATTTTTGTTCTTATTTTTAAAAAAGTATAATTTAAAGTTTTAACATTATAATGCGAAAACGAATGGGTCAAATAAATTGGAGGACGTGATGTTAATTCGATGGAAAAAAGTTCTATTTTTGATAAATGTTATTTAAAGAACGGTTATTTAATATTTATATGTGGCTGAAGTGTAGAATTTCCCTCCGTCTTGGATCCTCCCCAAACTTTGTAAAAACTGTATGTTAGTTTTTTTCTCGGCCCAGACCATTATAATGTCGAAACTTGTTTTTTTTTTAATTTGTAAAAAAAAATGACATTAAATTTTCTATACGAAATACAAACTTTAACCCCGAGCGCCGCTAACTTCCCGAACAAACGTTGTTCAGGAAAGACGCTTCTACCATCCTAAAAAGTTTGGGAGGATCCAAGAGGGGAGCTAGAAGATAGCGACCCTGCTCCCATTCTTCTCTACTGGGAATGATGATTGGGAATTTTTGGTCAAATATAAAGTATGGAGTAGTCCTGTCAGC
>JANSTW010064910.1:0-10851 GCA_027564275.1 Diadocidia ferruginosa | reverse complement strand
TAAAAACGTTTTATTTGTTAAATTTTCTATTATTCAAAATTGTTATATTCTTAGTTTTATTTAATTATTTAATAAATGTAAAATGTTAATTGTGTGAATTACATCAGTGTAAAATTTGTTTTAAAAACAATATCCTGCTAAGCAATAAAAGGAGGCATTTGAATATGGACAGTACTGACATTTAATCCTCGTTAACTGCCATACGAAATCACTAACTTCTTATTATCACATCTGGGTTACCAATACGTTGATTTCGTGTATTATACTATTTTTTTCTTTTTTAATATGTTAAAATTTTTTTTATGAAAAAAAGTCAATGGGGGGGGGGGTTTGAACCCCCAAAACCTCCCCTGTCTACGCCACTGCTTGGGACCATTACCATCCACTGCCAAAAATTATCAATACCTTTTCGTAGTGGTGGACGCATTTACAAAGTACGTATGGATTTATCCAACGAAGAATGTAACCGCGGGTGAAGCAGTTAAGCGTTTGGAACTGCAGAAAGAAGTGTTCGGAAATCCTCATAGAATAATTTCCGACCGAGGTTCAGCTTTTACATCGAAAGAATTCGCGGATTATTGCACACATGAGAGCATTTTGCATATTTTAACGAAAACTGGAATCCCAAGAGGAAATGGACAAGTGAAGAGGATGAATGGGATCATAGTTCCAATCTTAACGAAGTTGTCCATTGAAAATCCATTACAGTGGTACAAGCACGTACCGAAGCTTCAACGATCAATAAATTCAACAATTTCCAGAAGCACGGGTGTCTCGCCGTTTGAGTTGCTTGTGGGTGTTAAGATGAGAAACCCTGAAGATACGCAGCTGGCTCAGTTAATGGAAGAAGAAATTATTGCCGATTTTGGAGAACAACGAAGAGAACTAAGATATATAGACAAAAAAAACATCGAGCGCATGCAGGAAGAGAATAGACGAAACTACAACCAGAAAAGAAAAGAACCGAATAAGTATAATTTAGCGTACCATTAGGTACTATAGGGTGATCCCCTTGCTATTGATTTTTTCGGGCTCGTACCATATTCTCTCGGATAGAATTTCAAGGAGAGTTTCGCAGTTACGCATAACTGAACTCTGGTACAGTAACGAACCAAAAAAAAAATCAAGGAGATTTAGTGGCAATAAAAAAGACACAATTTAGTACAGGAGCTAAAGTTCAACCGAAATTCCTGGGCCCGTATAAATTCAGCAAAGTGAAACATAACAACCGTTACGATGTAGAGCTTGTGGGTGATGGAATTGGTTCAAAGAACACATCGACATCTGCTGATTTCATGAAACCTTGGATGAATTTTGAAGAGGAGTCTTCTGGGGCAGAAGACTAGTCAGGATGGCCGAATGTGGGAAACATATTGTGCAGCGGTATCGTGGAAAACATATTATTCAACGATCTACACGGTTTCTGCTGACCAATGCACATTCCTGCACGTACTTATATACAAACTAAGTACTTGGCTTTTACAATTTTTCTAAATTATAGTCAGTGTCAGTCGTAAAATAACATCAGTCGACGATATAACAAAATTAAAAACGTTAGAATTTAATAAATACTTTAAAACTTAAAATAATTATTGTTTTATTATTTTTTTGTTTAAATAAAAATTAAATCCTACATTTGGGGGCTCAACCGGGATACGTAAGTTTTGAGTCAAACGTGTCAACCGGGATACGTGAGTTTTGAGTCAAACGTTTTAACCGGGATACGTAAGTTTTGAGTCAAACGTGTTAACCGGGATACGTAAGTTTTCAGTCAAACGTGTCAACCGGGATACGTAAGTTTTGAGTCAAACGTGTTAACCGGGATACGTGAATTTTGAGTCAAACGTGTTAACCGGGATACGTGAGTTTTGAGTCATACGCGTCGTGAATTATCTGTGTATAATTTCTGGATAAAACGCGTCGTGAAGGAACAAAAGATTTTCGTGTTTTGTGATAAAGTGCGTATTTAATTCTTGTTTTAAAACTTTTAATTATGGGTAAGACCCAATCGCGTCAAGCGCAAAATACGGGAACGGTAGTGAACACAATAGAAGTAAATAACGTACATAAAGCGGAACTGGTAAACACCGAATGGTTTATAATACTGTATATTGGGTTAGTGCTGTGTATCGTTAATTTAGTGCTCAAAGTTTACAAACTGTGGGCAAAAAACTTAAAACGGAAGTATGTGCGGCGTGCAATGAGTGTGGAGCGCGTATAGATCTAGTAAATGGACAAACTGAAGCAAGCGGAAAAAGTGTTGGAAGCGGTCCTGTCAAATTTCAGAAAAACTCCTGATAGAAAATATTCGGAGGAATATTTAGAAGAGAAAACTCTTTATATCAAAAAGTGGTTGGTTCCAGAGACGGAAGACGTTAGTTCCGGCACGATAGAAGACGTTCAAGAAGAAACGAAAATTGCGATTTCGTTTAAGGACGTAGCGGATTCGCTTGCGAAGTTTGACGGAGTATCGGGTAATACGGAGACATGGTTGAGGCAGAACGAGGATATATCCACAACGTGTGAATGGGGACCAGTACACAAATATCTGTATTGCAGACGCCTAATCAGTGGAGCAGCGCGTTTGGCTGTGGAATCTGAGGAAGGAATCGCGAGCTATGTGTTGCTCAAGGCTTTCTTGCTCAGGGAATTCCCAGTCAGGGTAAAAAGTGTAAACGTGCATAATGAGAAAGACTCATAGTGAAACCGTCTTAGAATTTGCTTATAGGATGCGTTCTATCGCAAACAGAGGGCACGTAGATGAATTGTCATTGATAGTTTATATAGAGGACGGATTGTCGGAGTATAACGTGGGCAATATGGCTTTCCTGGAAGCTACAACTTTTGACGAATTGAAAAAAAAGATATCAGTTTATGATAATATGCCTCTGCGTGAAAAAAGATCTCGATGGGTAAATAAAGAAGACATGCCAAGAAAATAAGAAGCGATTGCGAGTACGAGTCGTCCGAAAATAATAAAGCCAACAAATGGTGGAAAGTGTTTTAAGTGCGGTGAAATAGGACATTTTGCGAATAACTGCAAAAGTGATACCAAGTGTTTTAAGTGTAATAAATTTGGGCACGTCGCGATTAATTGCCCAGAATTTAAACGGGAACCAGTGAATAACGTTTAGACTTCGCTGGATATGATGCGTAAGAACGTAACATTAAATGACTTTAAGGTGATTGCACTTGTTGATACAGGTAGCGCAGTGAACATTATATTTATATTTTAAATGTATGTATATTTTAAATGAGGAGCGCCGCCGCCTAAAGGTGAAAAAATAAAATTAACGGGTTTTGGTGGTGCAAACGCGGAGACACTGGGTATTTTTAATGCAAAAGTTTGTATTGATGGTGATGATTTTTATACTGCAACGTAGTGCCAGACGGAATAATGAAGGAGGACTTCATAATCGGACAAGAATTTATAAAAGAAACTGAATTGTGTGTATCGGGTAGTGTGGTTAAATTCAAGAAAAGAGAATGTTTTTAGGTGAAATTGACGTGTTTGCGGTAGCCGAGGATGAAATTGACTTAAGTCATTTGAAAAGTGAAGAAAAAACTGAATTAAGTGAACTTTTAAACTCATACCAACCGCAAAAGTTGGTCGAGTCGAGCATTAAATTAAAAATAATATTGAAAGATGACGAACCAGTGCACCAAGCGCCGCGACGCTTGGCGCCGCGTTAACAAATTGCAGTGTCGGAGCAAATTGACGAGTGGCTCCAAGAGGGCATTATTAGACCAAGTGTTTCGAATTATGCTAGTCCCATTGTAGTTGTTAAAAAGAAGAACGGTTCAAATATATTTTGTGTGGACTATCGAAAACTTAATGAAAAAATTATAAAAGATCGTTATCCGTTACCAGTGATCGAGGACGTGTTAGAAAAGTTTTATAATGCGAAAGTATATTCTACGCTTGATTTAAAAAACGGCTTCTTTCATGTTGATATGGACGAAACAAGTGTTAAGTATACGTCATTCGTGACGCCAAATGGCCAGTACGAATTCTTTCGGTTTATGTAATTCGCCTGCTGTTTTTCAGAGGTTTATCAACAGTGTGTTTTGGCCGTTAATACGCGAAAATGTGGTAGTTGTGTACATGGACGATTTAATTGTACCAGCAAAGGACATTAAAGAAAACATAGAAAAAGTGAGAAAAGTGTTAGACGTTGCGTGCGCGAATGGTCTGGAAATCCGATTTAAAAAGTGTCAGTTCGCGACAAGAAAAGTGTCGTTTTTGGGACACATTTTGGAAAATGGATCAGTTAGACCCTCGGACGAAAAAACAAATGCTATAAAACATTTTCCTGTTCCAAAATCAGTGAAGCACGTGCAAAGTTTCTTGGGATTGGCCGGGTTTTTCAGGAAATTTGTGCGAAATTTTTCGGTAATCGCGAGACCGTTGACAAATTTAACTAAGCAAAACGTAAAGTTCCGATTCGGATTGGAACATCAAGTGGCTTTTGAAACTGTTGTATATCGGCTATAAGATTGCCTTATAGAACACAATTAATGTCCTTTTCCTTTAGATCTACCCCAAATCCTCTTATAATTTACTTAACTTAAACATTGTCACTTGTTCACGGTAAATCTTACTAATTGCTTTTCATTTTTATATTTTTCCTCCTATGTTTACTAAAGTATATTTATTATTTAATATTTGTTTGAGGAAATAAATTTTAATGTGATTTACTCAAATTATATAAAATACTTTGCTTATAAAAAAACCAACCAAATAAATGGTAAGACCAAGAGTAATCATAAATGCAATTTAATATAAATACAAACGTACTTTATTCACATAAAAATGTATTGGTATATTAATTAATGCAAATTTAATAGCTACGCCTATTAAAAGTTGGTATGTGTCTCTTTTCTACTTATTATAACATAAGTATTCTTTCTTGATGATTATGTTGATGATCATCACCTTATGCAAAACAAATGTAGGGTAAAATTGCATATAATTTTTGGGTCGAGTTTTCCTTATTGGAATATCGCAAGACAGACTTCAGTCTTTTAGAGACCTTATTACTTGGAAGATCAGGAGTCCCACCAGGCCCGCACCTGATCAGTAATTCTAAGTAATAAATTTGTCTAAAAATATTCAGTTTATTTTTCAAACGATTTAAATTCAAGAAAACAGTTCTTTTTCGGTCGTTCAGTTAAACTTATACTTTGAGAAAAAATATTAAAGAAACAAAAATTAAAAATTAAAAAAAAACAACCAATTTAAATTGTGAAAAATTGTGAAAAGAAAATTTTAAGAATAAAAATATATTCTTTTCTTAAATTCAACAAAATTTATTAAACATATACTTTGAGTAAAAAATATTAAAGAAACAAAAATTTATATTAAAAAACAACCAATTTATATTGTGAAAAATTCTAAAAAGAAAATTTTAAGAATATATTTATTTTTTTTAAATTCAACAAACAAATTAATTTTTTATTTAAAAAAAAATAATTGCTGTGTATTTATTATTTCTTCATTCAACTCTTTCATTCAACAAGTGAGCACCTGCTTACAACAAAACGTTAAAAACGTTGTTGTGTAAAGAACCGGTATTAAAGATATTTAATCCAGCTTTAGAGACAGAATTGCATACTGACGCGAGAGCCGTCGGTTAGTGCGCGTGTTTATTACAAAGACATTTGAACGATGGTAAATTTCACCCAATATTTTATTTAAGTTTTAAAACCAGTGACGCCGAATCTAGATATTCTAGTTATGAACTTGAAGTGTTGGCCATCGTGAGAGCCTTGAAAAAGTTAAGAGTGTATTTGTTGGGTTTGAACTTTGTTATTTTTACCGATTGTCGAGCTTTTAATATGACAATGCGAAAACGTGATTTGTGTGCGCGAGTGGCCAGATGGGCATTACAATTAGAAGAGTATAATTGTAAAGTTAATCATCGTGCAGGTACGTGGATGCGTCACGTGGACGCATTAAGTCGTTTTCCGCCGATTATGGTGGTGGAAGATGGTATTCTGGAACGATTGAAAGAGGGACAAAGAAGAGACGATGATTGTAAGTTAATCCCAGAGCTTTTGAAACATAAACCTTTCGAAGATTACGTAGTAAGAAGAGAAATTTTGTACCGATTTATTGATGGGGCATTTCTATTGGTGGTGCCAAAATTAATGCAGAATCAGATAATAAGAACAGCACATGAGAAAGGGCATATTAACGCGCAAAAGGTTGAGGCGATCATTAAACAAGAGTATGCAATAGACAAGCTATCTTCTAAAGTGGTAAAAGTGATACAGAATTGTATTCCATGCATTTTGGGGAAAAGCGGGTAAACAAGAAGGCTTGAATAATCCAATAGAGAAACTGGATATACCTCTACATACTTACCACATCGATCACTTGGGACAAGTGGCGTAGCCAGAACTTCATATTGGGGGGGTTCTACAATTATACAAATTTTTACTTTCCTTTTTATTCATATGCGTTTCGTATATATTATAAAAAATATACAACTATGTCTCATAAATTATATAAAAAACACAGATCGCCATTTATAATGTCAGCATGATTTGTGTTTTTATATGAAATCATAACAAAACAATAAAAGGAGCAGTACTCAGTAAACAACAATTTTTGATGTTATTTATTTTTTATAATTTTCTTTATATATTTTAGTTTTTCCAAAATTTAAAATTTAACAAAATTATGATTTAAATTCGATTATTTAATACGTGAATGATAGTCAATGCCATATTAAAAATATTTCCACAAAATTACGCAGATTGCATGTAAAATAGCAGGTATATTTTTTATTTGTATGTGTAATAGTTTTTCTTTTTTAATTATTTCAAAATAAAACTAACTTTCAAATATAATTAATATGTTTATTTAAGAGCCCGAAGATTTTAGTGTAAGAAAGCAAGTTTTTTTCCGAAAACGGCCCTGACTTTAGTCGCCATTTATAATATCAGCAGAGACACACAAATAAAAAATATACCCAATCTAGTTACATCTATGATTTACATTATATGTAGGAGTGACTGAATATGTATGAAGAATTTGAAAACTGAAAACTATGATTTCTAATATCCAAAAAAAGTGAGAACTTTTAATTTAAGAAATAAAAAAAAAATCAAAAAAAAATTTAATCATTTTTTCCCAGCGCTCAAACGCCCTAAACTTTTCATATTTGACGATTTTCGTAGTTTAGTTTAGTTTAACAAAATAAGTGAAAAGGTAAATTTTATAGATTTTTTAATCGTACACAAAAACTACATAGGTATACGAAATTGAGTTAATAAATCGGGTTCATCGAATAAAGTGATACATTCGTTTCATTGTATTATATAACTATACTCCACAACAGTTTTGTGATCCATATGCGACTATTTTTTTTGTTAATTAATATTATAAATAACATTTTAACTTTATGTAAACGCAGATAATCTCACTATAAAGATTTTATTTGTATATAATTAGGTTTTATAGGTACTAAAAGTGCTCTAAAGCTACGGATTCCATGCTAACGTTTGCATAGAAGCCGAAAAGTTCGAAAGTAAGTTCTATTAGTTTTTCTAAAACACGATAATTCTTTAATAACTCCAGAATTATAGAAAACCTATAATCGTGCAGTCCGCCTATATGCCATCAACTGTTGGGTTCCTCTTGTAGTGTAACACCCACACATGGTGAAAAAACTGATAGTAATTAGATTGAACAGTGATAATGTTTCAGACCAAGACACTCATCGGGTTGTAGGGACAAATTATTATTATTATAGGACTTAGAACAATTTTTTTGAGTTAACAGATTTTGCAGTATAAAAAGGTATAAAGCAAAAACCATGCATAAGAAGACAAGTCGACACAAGAAAATGATAGCAAAAAAAGCTTCCACTGACCAACATATCGCTACAGTCTATGCCGGTTGCTATGTAAAAATAAATTTGATCGTGGAGACGTTATAAAACGTAGCGGCAAAACAGCCGTGTAGACATATCTATATTTGGATTATGTTTGGTATAAAGTAAAAAAAGCTTTTCGGCAATATTATGATTAATATGCGATAACCGGTAAAGTTTTTAGCGATCTACACAGCTTTTTATCGAAAAATATACTAAGCTTAATAAAACGAAAGAAATTGAAATTGTATGTAAGAAATCTTTATTTAATGATATCTTTGTATATAGAAATTCATATAGTTAATTAAAATGTATATATACAAGGATGATATCAAAAAAAATTCGAAATGAAACTACAACGAAAACTTCTAAATTTGAGTGGTCAATTTAAGCTTTGTGTGCAGCTGCTTTTGCTTGAGCGGCTAATTCTTGTGCGTATTTTTGATTTGCAGCAATTTGTGCAGCTTGAGCGGCTTCAGCATTTTGTGCTGCATATGTAGCTGTTGAAGGTTGAGCAGCTGGAACTGTGTTTGATTGAACTACAACAACTGTCTTGGGTGATTGATGTTTTGCTACTTGAGCTTGGAATTTTGCTTGAGCCGTTTCTTGTGCTACACGAGCTGCTTCATTAGCTTTTGTAATTTGAATTACTTGTAATTGTTGGGCTGTTTCTACTGTATTAGATTGTTGTGGTTGGGCTGGTGGTGAAACTGGTGCTGCGGAATTAATTTGTACTACTTGTGTCGTAGTTGTAGTTGTTGGCGGTAATACTGGTGCTGAAGGAATGGTTGGCACTACTGGTGCTGTTGGATTGATTGGTACTACTGGTGAAACTACTGGTAATACTGGTGCTGATGGATTTGATGGTACTACTGGTGTGGTTGGTGGTTGAATTACGGTTTGTGGTGCAGCTGGAGCCATATTATCACAAGGAAGAGTTGGACTTGATGGAATAGTTGGAGTTACTGGAACAATTGGGGTAGAACTAGATGGAGTAGAAACTGTTGGTAAAACAACAGCTGGGATAGCACTGACTTGAGCAGAATCTGTAGGAAGGACTACTGATGAGAGAGATGGTTGTGATGCAGTTTGAACAGAATCGGATGGTGACACTGATGTTGGTAACGATGCTGGTAACGATACTGGTAACGATGCTGGTAACGATGAACTTGATGGTGAGCTAACAGCTGGAGGAGATTGTGTAGCGTTTACTTGAGAAGAGTCTGGTAATGGGATTGGAGCTTGTGTTGAAGGTGTTGAACTTGTTTGGACAGAGTCTGTTGCTGGAATACTGGCTGCTGTAGATGGAGCAGCACTAACGTTAGCAGAAGCATTAGCTGATGCAGTATCTGATGATGGGGATGCTTGGGCAGAAGCATTTGCTGAAGCATTTACTGAAGCATCAGTTGGTGAATTCCCTTGAGCTTCGGCAGAAGCATTTGCAGAAGCTGCATCTGTTGATGGAGTAGTTTGAGCTTCTGCAGATGCATTTGCTGAAGCGTTATTTGTTTGTGGGGTAGCTGGTAAAGAACTGTTTGTAGTTTGTGGAGCAACAGCTGAATTTTGTGGAACAGAAGCTGGAGTTTCTGGAGAAGAATCTGAAGCGACTGGTGTGGCTGGAACTGGTGTCGATGTTGTAGCTGGAGTTGATGGGGCAGCAGCCGAATTTTGAGGAACTACAGCTGGAGTTGATGGAACAGCAGCTGAATTTTGTGGAACAGAAGCTGGAGTTTCTGGAGAAGAAACAGGAGTGACTGGTGTTGCTGGAGCTTGTGTCGATGTAGCAGCTGGAGCTGATGGAGCAGCAGCTGAATTTTGTGGAACAACAGCTGGAGTTGATGGAACAGCGGCTGAATTTTGTGGAACAGAAGCTGGAGTTTCTGGAGAAGAAACTGGAACGACTGGTGTAGCTGGAGCTGGTGTCGATGGAGCAGCAGCTGAGTTTTGTGGAACAGCAGCTGGAGGTGATGGAACAGCGGCAGCATTTTGTGGAACTGAAACATTATTTGGAGTTGATGAAACAGCAGCTGGAGTAGCTGGTGAAGCATTCACAACACTGGAATCGGGAACCCATTGTGGTACAGGTGTTGCATTTAAGCTCTAAAATCGGAGAGTTGTATGAACAAATTAAAGAAAACGAAATTTAATCAACTTACTTGTAATAAAACAATAACTATTATTGAAATTAAAAGTTTCATTGTAAAATTTTATTGTTGTTTCTCTAAATAATTACCGAATATAAAAAATATTTTTTAATTTAACTGCCTTTTATATCACATTTTTCTTTAAAACTTCCAATTATGCAATGCTCAAATATAATATACTCTATTATTGAAAATAATTACATTTGTTTCAACATTTATATTTAATTAATATATTTGAATCAATAATAATTATTTTGGCGACGAAAGGGGATTGATTGCATTCGTATATGAAAAACATATTTTGTTTAATTATTTTAACCAAAAAAAATTATTTATTCATTTATTTTGCGATATTTTTCTATTTGTTTACAAATATAATAGAGTTTTATCTACGATTACATATATATGTACCATATGGCAGTACTATTTGATGAGAAGAATTTATTGGTAAGGTATTTTGTATATAATTAATTAATTAATGCGTGTTTATTGGCGCCAAATGAATCTTAGGTAAGATGGTTAATTCCCTCTACTGATGGGCACACAGAAATTAGTTTTAAATTTGTTTCCATTTAAAAAAGACACAAAAGTAATTACATGGCAAAAAAAATATTAATACAGGATTATCCGATAATCTACAAAATTAGATTATTTTAGTTTCGAATATGTTTGCGTTAACTTATAAAAGGCATAAAATCGTCAGCTATATAAATATTTTGTGATTTCAATTAGATCCTTTTTTTATTATTATTATGTGGGGTTTCTATGGAACAATTTATTGTGTGAATAAATTTTTATCGGGAAATTGAAAAGAGAGATACTTACCT
>JANSTW010064899.1:0-10854 GCA_027564275.1 Diadocidia ferruginosa | reverse complement strand
AAGATAATTAAAACAATAAAACAGGGGGTTTCAGTGGCCGGCAACTTCTTGATAAGCAAAAAATGTACAGAAACCGTCTTTTAAGATTTTTATTTCTCGGAGGTCACCATTATAATGTATACATTTGGTTGATTAGTTTCTATAATTTTTGATAAAGATGTGGCATTAAAATATTGCATTTTAAAACTTTTAACACCGATACCTCTGAAAAAGGGCGTTGCTTCCCTTATATCCAGAACAAAAAAGTTTGTATTAACAACCTTTTACCACCTCTACCCCTAAGGAGGAGGGGTCTTTTGCATACAAACTTTAAACACCTCCCCTCTGAAAAAGGGCGTTGCTTTAATTAACTCCAGAACAAAAAAGTATGTATTGACAACCTTTTACCCCCATCCCCCCTAAGGAGGAGGGGTCTCAATTCTGCTGTGCCGGTAAACTATAGATATTATATATCCTGAACGGCGGAAAATATACAGAAGTTTTTCCCAAGTAGACTGATTTGGCCAAATTTAGGTGGAAGTGAGTTTTAAATATGGAGCCATATATTCGGGGATTGTATTTGACCAAATAGGATTTAAAAAAAAACAGAAAAATAAAGCTGCTAGAAAGATAACACTTTTTATATGACCAGCTGCGCTCCCGTTTTATTATATTATTATTTTAAAACCGAGCAAGTATAGAAGTTTTTTTTTTCTATTACTATTCATGAAAATAGTAAAACCTTTAGTTTAGGTCAAAATGGTCAAATAGCCGGGACCCATTTTTTTGTTTTATGATGCCCTGAGTCAGAAAACATAAAAAGAAAAAAATGTCCGTCCGTCTGGCATAAATATATGAGCATTTATGCCATTTTTAGAAAAAAAATCTTTGACCTAGAGACTCCTAATCCCAGAATATGGGACCACTAAAAGCTCACCCCCACATAATTTGGGCCAAATCCGTCCAATGGTGTAAAACTTTCTTGTGTCTGATATTTTGAGGACAGACAGACAGACGGACGGACATTTTTTTCTTCTTTCTATAGAGATAGTTTTTTTACGAGTAAACGGATTTGGAAAAAATTTGGTGTCGGTGACTTTTTAGTAATCCCATACTCTGAGATTGCGTTAGGGGTGTCTAGGGCAAAGGTAAATGGGGGCTCCCATACGATTTTTTTGTAAAAATAGCTAAAAAATATGAGCATAAAAAGAAAGTTTTTTTACCAGCAGACGGATTTGGACAAATTTTGGTGGGGATGAATTGTTAGTAAAATTTTTAGCATATAGAGAAAGTTTTACAGATTTTGGTAAATTTAGTGTGGATGGATTTTAAGTGCTTCTCTCTCTCTATACTCTGGGATTCCACTTGGATATCTAGATTAAAGACAAGCGGCCCCCATCTTAGTTTTTTTGTTGTAAATATCTATATAAGTTCACATTTTTTCTTCAAAAATGTGATCTAGTAGAGAAAATTGTGGATTGTGTCAGTTTTCAAATGTTAAAATATAGTAAAAGCAGCATCCAAGTTTTACTGCAATTTTAATAAAAATCTGAGAATGAGCCTCTTGAGTACAAAGTGAGCCACTGCTCCATACTATAGATAGTGTAGTTAAACTATTCTAACTATTCTGTACACTGGATATATGATAATAATAGCATAATAACCAACTTATCAGAAGCTGATTTTATTGTAATACCCCGGACTGCAAAAAGATGGCTTAGAATCTCATTGAAAAATGCCAGGTTCTTTAAGTTATTATAATATTTATAAAAAGTTTTTTAAATACAATTGCAGATGATGAGGTTATACGCATATTATTAAAAAATATGAAACCGCGCGTTTTTCAACAAAAATCATTTATCATAGTGTCATTTTAATCACATTCTTTTAGAAATTGTTCAAATAATTTCACTAAGTTCTCCACGCCAAATAGATAATTTTCATCGACCGCCGTCGTCGAATTTTCATCGTCAGACGAGGCTGCAAAGACATGAGCAAAATCAATCATTTTAACATATGCCCATTCGGTATTTCGGTAATCATCAATCAGATTGTCCAACATAAATGTGTAATTTTCACGAATTGCTTTTAAATCCTAAGGAATAGAGAAATTGTAGAACGTCTAACAAAATTAATTGTCAAATGTGCAAACCTCATCGTAATTATTCTCAGTTGAATGGCATCGCTGTACTTTCTGATAGACTTGTTCAATCTTTTCCGTTTGTGGCGGTTGAACGGCCCATGAAAATTGATCACTGCCACTGTTATTTGAATTCGTTTTGGCCGAAGATGGTGAAACCGATTGACTAGTTGGCGTTAAAGATCCATTTAAACTTGATAAACTGAAAAATTTATTCAGATTAAAAGGATACTTTTACCATATTTAGCCAACGCACTTACCTATGACTACTTTTTTTATTTGTTTGTATTGAATTTCTTAAACGTCTGGCATCATAGGCCAGCAATAATGAACTGGAATAAATTCTCATCGTTTTTTGTGTTCTTGCCCATTTTTGAATTGACCAAAGACCGGACAAGAGTTGCATTAATAATGGCCTACACAGTACACCATTTTCAGCATTTAAAAATATTTTTAAAGCTACAAAACGAAATTTTTATTGTGTTTGGTTTTAATTCCCGAAATTCGCCATACTAACCATCTTTAATTGTAATTTCATTTAATTGTTTTCCATATTCTTTGCCATATCGCTTTATTCGACCATTCGCTAAACTATAAACTTGAAAACCAGGAATGCATAGTCCAAGATTTTGTTTACAAGCTTGGTATTTTTTCTAAATCGGAAAATTTCAGGATGGCGATTTTAAAGATTAAAATTTTAAATTAAACATACTTCTTCTAAATTAATTTTATCTTGTGTGGCTAATGGATCCCATGTACGTCTACCAATTTTTACATCCATTATACATGGTTCAGACATTCCATGTGTTATGTCTGATAATCTTATAAAGTCTATCTAGATAAAAATATCGATGAGTTAACATTTTTTTACAAAAATATTTAAACTAGTTTACTGTTCTTTCACCAATCTTCATTTGCACACAACCATAATAGACGGGCAGCAATTCTTTAAGTAACATTATATTTGGATCTGTTGATGTTTGTACTTGTTCATAGAATTCTATTTCTCTTTTACCACAAATTGGTTTAGCTGTTGACTTTAAAACTGACCCGTCTCGTTGATCTTTTAACATTCCTATATAGTTCAGAGTTCAGACACAAACATTAATATATTAAATAAATATTGGAACAAACAAACATACCAATGTCATTTGTTCCCAATTGAAATGTATGACCAGCCACCTGATGTTCTAATGGTACGGTACCAGCCGGAAGATGAAGTGTAGTTGCATTTATTGACATTGTGCTGGCAGTTTTGTTGGTTAATTCTTTCCGTCTTTGGTATGGAGGTAGTTTTAAAGGTCGTATCATATCTTAATTGTTTATAAATCAAATTTCAAAAATTACTAAATATTAGAGTTTATACTTTAAGAATTTTCTAGTCTATAACTAAACGCAAATAAAATCAAATACAATTTAAAAACTAATTTTCATATGTATGGTTTTTTTTGCTGTACTTTTGCGGAGATAATCTAGCAACGCGTATAAATAAATGGATTAAAACGGAATTATATTGTTTTTATTTTTATATTATCTATAAGCAGGATTATATAAATGCCGGAATTGAAAAGGAATTAACTGGTTAAACAATGTATATTATTTTATGTGAGAAAATAAGTGTGAAATTTTATATAAAATACGCAGCATGGGCACCGCTCCAGGCGCCGCAAGGGCACCGTGTAAACTCTCGAACATAAGTTATTCAGAGTACCTGAAACCTACAAAGTTTAAATGGCATTATAATTCAACATAATAATAATAATTTGTCACTACAACCCATGCATGAGGGTATTGGGCTAATTCATGATCACTGTTTAATCTGATTACTAGGTTCTTTCATTACAAACCGTTTTTGATGTGGAATGTTGTCAGCATAGGTACCTACTACATGCTATACTACTTTCGGAAGTATTTTACTTCTATGAGCCCACTTGTTCTCCTTACTTCTCCAAATGCAAATCAAGATTTCGTATGAAAATGAACTGCTTTGATATATTAATTATATATTATATTAGACTTTCTGCGTTTTTGTATGTCTTAACAAAAAAAAATTCGCTGCGCGGCATTTTTAGTTCAATACACTTATAAATCTCTCTTTCATCAGGTAATTTATGTCTCACTCTTAAGCTACAGAACTTAAGCGAGAAAACGGTACCGTTTTCAAAACCGGCCCGTTTTAAAAACGGTACCGTTTCATTGCTTAAGTGCCAGCTTAACAGTTGCTATTTTCTTACACTGTTAGTTTATAAAACTGTTAAAAATTGCACCATTTTTTTCATTTTTACATCGATTTTAGAGTTTCTTCAATCTTCATATAAAAAAAAATACTGGTGAATCTAAGGTTTGGCTTGATAAACATTATTTGGGCTCGGTATCAGAATAATCAAATATTAAGAAGTGGTTTTTTAAGCTTAATCGATGCGAAATTAACACCAAGGATGAACCACGCAGTGGACGCCCCAAAGAGGCTGTTACAGACGAAACTATAAAAAAGTCCTCAAAATAATTTTGAATAACCGCAAAATGAAGTTGGTCGAGATAGCTGAGACCCTTAAGATATAAAAGGAACGTGTAGGACACATATCGTTATTGAATATTTTAGTATGGTGAAAGCTGTCTTCAAAGAGGTTGCCGCGGGAGCTTAGAATTGACAAAAACAACAACGAATTGATGATTCTGAGCAGTGTTTGAAGCTGTCCATCGTAATTATTATAGTTGCTTCATATGTGACAATGGACAAAAATTATATTTCCATTATTTCATCCCGGAGTCCAATCGACAATCAGTTGAGTGGACTGCACGTAATGAACCGACTCCAAACCGTGGAATGACGCAAATTTCGACTGATTATAAAACTCGATATTATCGGTATCGAGTCGAGATTACAATTTTGATATGTTCGTATGGAATGTAGATATTATGACGATTCTAATGTAAGTGTAAATTGAGTATAACAATGAAAATGTATATATATAATACTACTCGATTCGATCGAGAAGTCATAATAGCTACATTCGAACGTATCGCAATTTGAATTTTGACTCGATACCGATAATATCGAGTTTTATAATCGGGCCTCAGGTTATGGCATTCAGTATTTTGGGATATTCATCAACTATAATAAAAAGGGAAAAAACTATCATCAACGACTATAATGTAGCGTTATTGGAGCTTTTGAACGATGAAATCCCGGAAAAAGGACCGATTTTAAAGATAAAAAGTTAATTTTCAGACAATGCACCGTGTCACAAATCAATGTAAAAGATGGCAAAATTGCATGAATTGGGCTTCGAATTGCTTCCGCATCCACCATATTCTCCAGATCATGCCCCCAGGGATTTTTTCCTGTTCTCAGATCTCAAGAGAATGCACCGCGCTGGAAAGAAAATTAGCGCCCATGAAGAGGTTATCGTCGAAACTGAAGCTTATTTTGAGACCAATGATAAATCGCAAACATTGCCCCATCCTCATGAAATGCCAAATCAATTAAATTAAGATTTGTTTAGTTTATTATTACAAAAATATATTCACCATAATTTGTTATTTATATAATCTTATAACTATCTGCAAATCTTATTTTTCTAATTTATATTTATAAAAACCCTCGCCACTCTTTACGCCTAATTTCCCGTCCTTCACCAATTGTGTCAATAAACGGCTAGGTTCGCTCCCTTCTTTGTCAGGATTACGTTTATGTATTCCTTCCTGAATGAATAGACAAACATCCAATCCAACCATATCGGCCAATTCAATTGGTCCCATCGGATAACCAGCACCTAATTTCATGCCAATATCTACATCTCGTGCAGTGCAATCGCCTCGTTCTACCATCTTTATGGCTTCCATAACGTATGGATTAAGCAAACGATTAACAACAAATCCAGGTGTATCTTTACATGTTATACAGGTTTTTCCAATAGATTGTCCAAACGCTTTAATTGTATCATGTGTCTTGTCGCTTGTGTCGGCCGTTCGTATTACCTCAGCCAAACGCATCAGTGGCACAGGTTGGAAGAAGTGAAGGCCACCAAACCGATCTTTACGATTGGTAACTGCTGCCATATCTGCGATCAAGAGTGACGATGTGTTTGACGCAAAAATCGTGTGCTGTGGAGCTACCTAAAATATTATTTCGTTAAAAAAATCGATATTTTGCCATCAAATTATGACAATATACTTTATCAATCAGAGCAAACAGTTCACGTTTTGCTTCAATCGTTTCAATAATGGCTTCAATAACCAAATCAGCATTTTTAACAGCATCTTTCAAATCGGTCGTTGTC
This sequence comes from Diadocidia ferruginosa, assembly GCA_027564275.1. NCBI lineage: Eukaryota > Metazoa > Arthropoda > Insecta > Diptera > Diadocidiidae > Diadocidia > Diadocidia ferruginosa. Next base: position 4,452 of record JANSTW010064899.1, on the reverse strand, counting down.
TTAATACGACTTAGGACGTCCTCGATATGCCGTTCATGCTCCTGAACATTGTCAGTTTTTAGTTGGCGTTTGGCTAAACGTTTCAAACTCAAACGAATATTCTCAATACCTTTATCAGCAAATGATTGATTAATTTCGGCTATTGTGACATAATACCCGGCTGCGGCTACCGTCTTAAATATATAACATTTTTAATTATATAATTTATAATATTAAACTTGAATAAAACATTTACTTGTGCAATTCCACCACCCATTTGTCCGCCACCATAAACGGTAACATATTTTACATTGTCAACAAGTTTAAAATTTTGGGCCATTTTTTAATTGTTTTCTTTCCTGTGCGATTTCTTCTCAATTTGATTGCACTATACAATTAACTTAAAAACAAAAAAAAACAATCAAAAATAAACGAATTAAAAAAGATAATTGTTGTTATTTAACCGCACCACAAATTCTAAATATATTAATTTAAGATAAGACCACACTGACAATAGATAATTACCATGCATGTAGTACATTTTACGTATATCTGTACATTGTACATTAGACGTGATTGAATCGCCTTTTCTGTTTGCTTTTATATTTTTTGAATTAGCTACCATAATTAAAACTAAAAAAAAATACCCTACAACAAAAGTGCAGAAAAAAGTAATCGATTTTGCGGACGTAATCGACAAGTAAAAAAAAAATTCTAGAAAGGTTTTGAGACATTATAAAATTGGTTTGTAGAGGGCGGGGTAAGCGTTTCAGTCAAATATCATTTTTCGATCACGTCTATTATACATACTACTGCAAATTACAATAAAGTTAAATATTTCTTATACCAATGAAGATTCTTTAAAATTTTTATTTTTTGGTGGTTCACTAACTTAACGTGTGTATGAGACTTAGGCATAAGATAAGAGATAAGACATATATCTTAAAAATTGTAAATGCGAGGAATAAACAATTTTTTGGACAATTTAAATAAATTAATAATATTTACTGTTTAAAAGTTATATAACAATAAAAATGATAACATATCTTGAGTTCGTCAATTTTTTCATATCTGATAGTAGATAGCCTATCAGGACTTGTTACAAAGAGAGAGAATTCGCAGTTGCCTCAAATCAAATGAATAACATCTCAGATCTCACACATAGATAGCACATAGATTTATTATTATTATTATTATTAAATATATGGTTTTTTATGAAAGGCTTAAATATTTATTTTTTAAATTCGTCTTTATAATTATAAAATTTTACTAAAAAATGTCCGTTACTGACGGTGGATTTATTATTTAATAATAAAATTCCCTGTAAAAAGCACATGATTCTGATAAATAAAAGAGATTTTGGGGGACAAGAAATTCAATTGACCAACAATCGATGAAATATCAATTAATTATTACTAATCCAGTTTGTAATTCGTTTGAGCGATATCACACATGAAATCTTGATCGAATTCAAATAAAGCCTATTTGAAACAGCTATTTAGAGGGTATCCAACTCCACTGATGAAAGATTAGCCTAGAAATAGTGCAACTCTTGTCGGTATGAGTAAATTGACAAACAAATTTTAAGGCTCAGGCGAATAGCTAACCTTAGCCAATAAAATTGCAAAACTAGCTACTGTTGGTTGACCGGATAAGCCTGTTTCTAAATTTCACACTTTATACAGTGGCGAGCAAAAGTCATGCAAATTTGATGTAAAAGTCACGTAAGTCTTTAATTCTTTTAGTCATAAAATGGTATTTATCAAATTAATCTTGCTTGTTGTATTGCCATTCATTACTCATATCTTTAATAATTTTCTGACTACATCTAAATTCCCTTCTGTATGGAAATATGCTAGGATAATCTCTATTCACAAAAAAAGCAAAACCCTTTAATGTAACGGACTTTCGACCTATTAGTATTTTGCCAGCCTTATCAAAAGCTTTTGAAATAATTATGAAAAAGCAGATATTGAGCCACATTTCGTGTAATAAGTTATTAGATAAATTTCAGTCTGGATTTCGGGCTGGTTACAGCTTTATTGAAAATAACTGATGACCTAATAAATGGTATAAATAGCAAACTCACTTCAATTTTAGTACTTCTTGATTTTTCGAAAGCTTTTGATAGCGTAAATCACATTTTTCTGTTGGATAAGCTAGTCGATAGATTTAATTTTTCTTCAAATGCATCTCATCTTATATTTAGTTACTTATTTAACCGTTTTCAATGTGTTGGTATTGATCAATTTGTTTCTGGAACTCTTCCTGTTTTTAGTGGTGTACCACAAGGTCGGGTTTTGGGTCCGTTATTGTTCTCTTTACTCATTGATGACCTTCTGTCTGTTTTAAGAAGTTCTTGTCACCATTTGTTTGCTGATGATGTTCAAATATATTTAACATATCCAAAAGAAAAATTCAATGAATATATAGGCAAATTGAACAATGATCTTGAAGCAATTTATGTGTGGGCCCAACTGAATCATTTAAATATTAATCCGGCCAAATCTCAAGCGATCGTTTTTAATCTACAAGTACAAGTTACGAAGGCGCATCTGACGTAATCTTCACTCTTTGAGCCATCTGTATAAATTAGGATTTTGTTACTATGTTTAGCAATGGTTCCCAGAAAACATTTTTTTATAAACGGTTGTTGATGTTTCGGCTTTTTTTATATGCTAATTTTTCGGTTTTTTCATTATCCATGGAGCCGTTTTCCTGCAATGCATTATCAAAATTTGGAATGGGTAGATGGAGATGCAAGAGAAATTTTAGCACGATAGGTAAAAAGGATTTTGTAGATCTTACTTTTCTGTTGAACGTGAGGTGATTATTATTAAAAAAATATTAAAAAATTGTCTCTGAGACATATTTCTAAAATGTAATAAAGGATATATATGTTTTGGAACTTTTAAAGAGTTTTGAGACATACTTGTTAATACATATTTTTGCATTAGGAATAAATGGATATTTTACATATATTGTTATATAATTACATATGTATAGTACATTTTTGATAAATATATAATAAAAAACACTCTTTACTTTAAAGAATCGTCCTCCGATAAAATCTCCGACAAAATTTTGTCAGCGATGATAAGGTAGAAATGTCAGGTCTATTTCCAAAAATGTCGGAGATGAGCTATAAAAATATTATACAATGAAATACTTTTTGTATAATAAGAATATTATCTTTATCGACCGAAAAAAATTGTATAGGTTTCCAAGATTTTCGAGCTTAGCGGTCTTATTTATTTAAATTAAAACAGTTTAATTTTAAATACTTTAAAATCTGTTCATTTGCTTGACGTTTCGTTCAGTAATATAAACTTTATACTTTTTAAGTAATATGAACTTTATACTTTTTCTATAATTTTATTGCTGACAAAAAAATCATCACTATAACACCAATCAAATTGAAAAATTTTATTGTTTCCAAAAAAAAAATGTTTTTTGTTGTGTATTTGTTTTTCTTGTAATATGAAATTTTAATATGGCGAAGTGAAAAAACTAACTTTTTGCAAATAATTAAGGAAAAATTTAGTTATCAGGGTATATCATCATTATTGTGTCCTTTACTCCAAAGCGAGGCAGCATAGGGGCCATTATACTCTTTTTTCTATCTTATACCATGGTTTTTATTGACGACTATATCAAAAGTGGAGTGTTGTCAGCAACTCCCACTAGCCATATTTTTTGGTGATCAGGGCGGGTTTTACACTAGATGAGGAACCCTATCTGTTGTTATCATATAGGCGGACCAACGGCTTTAAGTGACTTCCGAACCACTGCGATCGCTTTTTGCCTTTACTATATTCATTAAAAAAAATCCATATATATATTATATATATGGAGTTTGTATGAAAATAGTACGACCTTTAATTTAGGTCAAAATGGTCAAATTGCCGGGACCATATTTTTTTCGTTTTATGACGTGGGTAAGAAAAACTAAAAAAAAGTGTCCGTCCGTCTGGCTGTCAGCAAAATATTACCTACTAGAAAGTTTTACACCAGTGGACGGATTTGGCCAAAATTTTGTAGGGGTGAGTTTTAAGAGATTTGTAGTTCTAGTATTGCATTTGAAGTCTCTGAATGAATGATGAAGGGGGCCTCCCACACGATTTGTTTTTCTAAAAATGAATATAAAAATATGAGCATATATAGAGAAAGTGTTTACCAGTGGGCGGATTTAGCGTAATTTTTATGGGAAGGATTTTGTAGTAGTCTTATGAGTATAAAATTGGGATTGCATTTGGAGTCTCTTAGTTAAGGGTGAAGAGAGGTTCCCATACGATTTTTTTTTCTAAAAATTACCGAAAAATGTGAATAATATACAGAAAGTTTTTTACCAGTGCACAGTGGGCTGAGAGGTACCCATTTTTGGCCATAAGTCTAAATTCAACTTTTAAATATTTGACTATATTTTCATAATATAGAATAGTTGAAGCCACTTTTCACAAAATTTCATGATTT
>JANSTW010064898.1:0-20961 GCA_027564275.1 Diadocidia ferruginosa | reverse complement strand
CCAGTAAAAAAAATTATAACATTTCATCGAAAGATGAGCGCTAAATCGTGCATCAAAGTTACCCACTGCATTGGTATATCAGTCACTCTTAACACAGTTGTTGGCGTAACTTTAAAGGGTCATCCTGTATATAACAACGAAAAGCCTCGCGCACTGAAATGTACGTGTGTAATTTGTATATATGACGCGATGATGATGATGAAAAGACAAAAAACGATAAAAAAAATAAAACAAGATTACTAAACCTTTTTGAATTGAATTAAATGGAATAAAACTGTAATATAAACAAATATAAATAAATATCCACAGTCGCGCAGTTCTTATGAAATGGATATATTGCGTGTTCGGTGTTAATTTCAATATAAAAATATTTAATTTTTAGCGTAACTAAAGATGGTCTTTTTTTTCAATTGATGTGTAATTAATTTAACACGAAATGTAAATCATTTATCTGCGGTGTTTATTGTCCCTTAGTTTTTTTTTATTAGATCATAAATATGCTTGCCAAGATATTTCATAATTTAATATAGTTCGAGCAGAGCTTATATGTGACAAGGTGGATTGAGTATGAGTAGGAAACAATTATCTTATCTCACACAGACAGTGTGAGAAAAGTATTTTTCTAATTTATTCATTTATGTTTTATAAATCATATTGGTATTTGGTATTTTAGAAAGCATAATATATAGTATGTTTTTTTTAATCATAAAAACAATTTTTCTGACGCACATACTATTTATATAGATACAAATATTGATAACAAATTCACGATATATGATTAATGCGACTTAACTTTGATTAAACAAAAACACAATTATTCAAATTATATAAATATTTTTTTCATTGTGACGCACACATTAAAAAAAGTCTGCGTCAGAAATAAAATCCTTTCATAATTGAATACAATTTACTGCGCAGAGATGCGACAAAGTAGTTTGAGGATAACAATTAAGTCAATGTTTTATTATTTATAGCGAAATTGAAGCATATGTGACGCACGCAAACATTTAAATTATTTGTATAATTTATTAAGTCATGATTTAATTATATAGGATATTGAACATTGTATTCGATATTATATAGAAAGCATATTTAATATGTTTTTTTTTAAATCAGATAATTTTTTTTGTGACGCATATACTATTTATATCGATTTATATACAAGAATATTGATAACAAATACCTTGATACAATTAGTGTAATGTGAAAACATATATAGGTAACTATTGTGCGTCAGAAACAAATATTTTCTTTATATTTTGATTGGAAAAAATACAATTATATGAAGCAAAATTTTCATTGTAATTTTTACATAGCTAAACGTATAGGTGGAGGTTAGTACAAGGAATATATATGTGCGTAATATATATATAGTTTCTTATTTACAATAACAAATTAAGTCTTTTTAATTTCTCAATTCTTGTAATGCCTTCAAAAATATAAGATATATTTTTAATACAATTTTTGAAATAATATAAGCTTACATACTTAAATTTAAATTGAGTATAGGTGACGCAATACTATATTCGTGACGCACAAAAATGTATAGGAAACCTATTTTATATTATATATTATATTATTTGATATTTTATAAATATATTTTTTTTCAATTTCAATAAATAAAATTCGATTCAGTTAAAAAATATATACGTGCGTCACAACATTATTACATACTTTTAATCATATATATATAGTTAAATGCGCGAGCATATAGAAAAATGTGTCCATAAAATCATATATCCCACACACAAAATTACACAGCTCGTTTAATCAACCATACACATTGTTATGTTGTTCGATTTCGCGTATTTTTTTAGGATTTTTTAGAACAAGTGGATTTTTTTTGCTGTGAGCGCTGTTAAAAACATTTATATGGTTTGCTGTTTCTCATAGAAAATCAAGAGAAGAGGTCACAGCTTATAATGTGACCTCGAACTTGAACATATACCTAGTGCCTGAGCTGCATCATTACAATATGTAATAAAACCATATAAATAACATAATATATAAAAATTCAATGGTTCAATGTATATAAATAAAAGTAAATAAATAAATTTGTATTTTACGTGTTTTATGTTGCAATATTATTTCGCATATAGTTCTGCGCACAGGATCTTCTTTTCGAGATTTTGTTGTTGCTGCGCGTTGTTGTAATAACAAATTTATTCATATGCCATTTTTCTACATACCTTTAAATATTATATATCATTTACAACAGATAAAATATAAGTTCCCGGTTCACCTTTTAACCAACCACATTACTTTTAACTTCTGGTGAACTGGACAACGCGAACAAAAACTTGTAATGTAAGTTCTAGATTAAGCTATTTGAGCTGCGTACATGTGCATTTAGTTGCAGGTTTGCTACATTATGGCAAAAGATTGATATTTAAAAAAAATATTTTTTTTGTAAATTTCCATATATTCGTATACTGCAGCGCGCCATTTACTGCATTAGGAATATTTATTATAAATAGCTTGATGGAAGAAAAAAACCCGAAGAGGTTCTGTGTGATATATGATTCTTTTAAAAAGTCCAAACACTTTGTATATATATACAGTTCTGCGCAGTATATATAGTTAAGTGTGTAGCAAAAAGACATATCGTTATCTATATGCAATATAAGAAGCTTCACTTACATACGTCTTTAAAGGTCTCTCTAATAAATTTATATCTCATTGCAATTTTAATAAGATAAATTTTCAGCTTTTTCGCTTAGTCGAAAGTATAAATTGGTTAAGAAGCAATTTCAGTATATGCTGCACTGATTGCTGATTAGAAATATATAATTCAAATAAATTACGCGTAAGGAAATAATAATTCTGGGTAATATAAAGTGGTTTGCGCGGGAACTTTTTTGGAATTGCATTATGTAGATTTTTTTTGTTTGTTCAGCTTTTGTGCCACTCACATCTTCATATACACTTTACATTGAAGCGAGTTTATGATTAGTTCTGCAGATCAACTCATTCAGCACACTGCCTATATATTACGGCAATTTAAAATTATATTCACATCTTACATGAGAACGCAAAATTCAGCTATAAATGTAAAAATTAAATACTTGAATTTGGACATTTTTAATTTTATCCTCTATGTTTTATCACTAAAGTCCTAATTATCTTGATAATTTAACAATCTCTGTTTTATGATATTTAAATCGTTTTATTATACGTTTTAAGATAATGTAAGACATTGTAAGCCATGTTAGATATTTTAAAATAATTTAAGACATCGCAGAACCATTAATTCGCTCAATTTCAAGTCATATTAGCGTACCGGAAAGTACTATAAAATTGAGTGATCACTTTGCTATTGTATTTGTTGTCTTTGTACCACAATTTCTTGTAGATATTTTTGAGGAGTTTTTGAGTATAGCACTTAACTGAACTCTGATACAATAAAAAATTATTTTTACCCATAGATATTGAGTCAATTTTGCATATATACACATTTAGGTAATTTTGTAAAAAAAATCTTATATATTTGAGCCTTTCAATACTTAAAAATTATATATCTTAATGATATAGCAAAACAAGTACCTGTTTAATGCACCCTAATTTATTCAAATGAGAAATTTGATATATTTATTTTCCATAAAAATGAAAATAATTTAAATTAATAGTTAATTTTTTTTTCAATTTAACGACAATTTAAGAGATTTCATTTTTAATGTGCTCATTAAAAAAGTCTTAAAATTAACATTAATTAGCCTCTTTTCTTCTATGCATATATAAATGCATATTTCCCTCTATATATAAAAACAGCATGCATTTTAATTAATTAAGCCCATATTCAGCCAGATATACATATAAGCCTAAATTATGTGCATTTGGAAATTCGTGCCTTGCAACATTGTGTAGCATTTGTTTCAAATACAAATACGAAAAAACGAAAATTAAATTTTATCTTTGATTTTATTCGATATACATAAATTTAGAGATTAATAAATCGATTTTATTTTCATTTTACGTAAAATAACTATAAACTATAAAAATATATAATTTAAAAATTATGTAATATTGATAATTATTATTAACATTATTATTTAAAAAAAAAACATTGTGTGGGGTCTTTCGTGCACATATAAGGTCTTGTGTGTGTTTATTAGCGATAGAGTAATTAAAATTTTAACTTCATCTAACTATAACTCTTGATAAATTTTTGTTATAAATATTAAATGGTTTCTATATAATATAATATTATAGGCAATGCCTACGTGAATTGTCTTTTTTTCGTGTTAATATGTCTAATCCATACTCTTTTCAATGTGTGGTAATGTTATAATAAGTTTTTCCTCTCCTATATAGATGGGTGTTTTTATATGTTCAAAATATTCTTATAATAAAAATTGTTGTTGTTATTTTGTTAAAATAGCTCTACTATGCAATATTTTTGTACAATATGAGCCATAAAATCTAATTAAATGTAGTGTTTTTTGTCGCATATTAGAGTGCTTATAGACATCTTGCGAGATGCCTTCAGAAAAAAAATCATGCATGTTTGTAAAAAATATAATAATTTTTTATGGAATTTATACTTTAAAATGCGATGAGTTAAAAGGTCAATTACATAATTTTTTAAAAGCTTGTTTTTAAGTAAATTTTTAAGAAATATTAACTTAAATATGTCCAACATGATATTCCAGAAGATTTTAATGCGAAATTAACAATATCTTTATATGAAAACCTTCCACAGTCTTGTTAGTCTCACAGCCAGGCAGTCTCCCTGTCAGTCAGTCTGTTACAGTCAGTAGCAGTTCCACAGTCAGAGTTATATATGAGCTGAATTTGAAGCGATTTTTACCACACGCTTTTATAAACTGACTTTGTTGTTTTTTTCCGGTAAATATTGCAATCGATTTTAAACTAATTCCCATACTAGTTACACACTTGCAGCTTTTAGTACAGAAGCCAATAACAATGCATATATTTAATAAAATTTAAGCTAATTTTAAGCAGAATTGAATTATTGTGGCACTAATTGTATGAAAAGTTAGTTCGAAAATACGGCACTACGTGGCGCTTCGATCGCATTTTCATATATTTTTTACTTAAAGGCATTCCTTCTTTATTAGAGTAAGCATAGACGAAAAGGGAAGGCAAAATTTTGTTAAATTACATCTTAGCACTTTTGGAAACATTATACCTTACTACTCCCCTCACCCAAAAAAGCAGTAACCTCAGACTAATGACAAATATTTGTTTCAGGACGGATCGCGGGAAGCGTATAAAGATTGTATGGTGTTAAATCCGACACCACATGATAGTAGCTGTTAAAAGCTCGGGTGCCATGCTTTTCGCAAGAATAGGGTAAGTAACTAAGTAGATATGTTAAATTTGTAAAATTTGTAAATTAAGATATTAATACCTTTTACTTTATACAAAACACACCTTACCCTTTCATCAAACTCTCCAGAGCAATTTATTTTTCAGATTTGTTTGCAAAACTTTGACCCTTTCCTCTCTCCAAAGTGAAGCAGTAGCATAAAGTGTTTTATTGATTTTGGGTGGTTAGGGTGAGGAATGTATCGAGTCTAATCTCTAAATACTCCTAAATTGTTAAACAACGTTATTATAGATTAGAGACTTGCTATATAGATGCGATAGTGATTGAGGTAATAGAAATGCCCTATTGTTCTAGAGATTTATTGGTGAGAGTTCTCTTTAGTTTAGCCTATCATATCCAACATTAAAAATTACTTTAAGGCTTTAAGCTTATTAATTATTAAAATTCAACAAATACCTATAAACTCTAATCCAAAATTGTTTATACTTATAAATGTGACTTGTTATCAATTTTTCATACGCTTAGTTCTATAAAATTTCTTCTTGCATTGTGTACCAAACTATATAGGCGTATAGTTCTAAATCAATAAAATTAATGTATTAGAATTAGAAGCGAACAGATGCACGAACAAACAAAAAAGTGTTATTTAATCAGACATTTATCCACACACAATAAATATGAAATATAATTTTTAAATTGATGTTAATTTATTTAACTTTTAAAGAAGACGAACAAACGAAATAAAGAACCAACAGATAAATACTTGATGAAAAATCACATCGATATAGTAAAGAGACAAGTTCCGTTTTTCTTATTTATTTATTAAAAAAAAATGTATAATAATAATAATAATAATAATATTCGTGTTTTATTATTTTTAATAAGTCATATTATACCAGATACCTTCTAGATCTTTATGAAATATTCTAAGTTACGACAGAAAAAAAACAGGTAAAGTGTTTTATGGAATTGTTTAATAAATATCAAAAGCCTATCTCTATAAAATTTACAAAAAAAAATGTATTCTTGAAGAAAATAATGAAAAATTGATTTTAATTGAAAGACTTAACGTCCATAGGTTCATATAAATATTTTATTTAAAAGCTGTGTGGCACTTATGGGCTATATGTGCTGTAATAGTATAGTATATGGACGTGGTGGAGGGCGTTATAAATTAATAACATTTTATTTTATAATAATTCTTTTGATTAATTGAATTAATTTACATTTTTTTATTTTATAAAATATTTAATTTTTCCATAATATACACGATCGAGGCAGCTCTATAAAAAGCACGTAAAATATAAGCTCGGTAATAGGATATTGCGGTATATATATACCCATATATCCATATAGCTGAGCGCGGACAACGATGTATCATTTGACAGAATGATGATGGTGTTATAATCTATATGTTAAAGCAATATGTTTAATGCAAGGTTCGTTTTGTTTATTATTTAAACTTTATTTTTATTTTTATCTACAAAATATACATAATTATAAAATAAATTAAAATGTCAAATTTACTCGTCGTACTATACTGCACGAAGAAGTGTATCGCAGCTCAGATCTGATACAGAATAAGTTACATCTGGGTGTGTATTATTATAATATTGGTAATAAATCCTAAATTATAGATTGTTTAAAATAAAATAAAATTTGTTAGCTTAGCTGATGATCATCGTATTGTGTTTCAATATAATAAAATTTACTAATTCTAAACGATTTGTATGTATAAGGTGAATCTGATGGGTGACAAGTTGAAGATAACGAAAAAGATCATATCGTTAGCATTTTATGTGCCGAGAAGCCAGATTTTTTTTAAACATACCTTTGCTAACAAGTATGAAATTTTGATCAAATTTCATAACTCAAGTCATTTAATTTTTATGGAAGCCTTTTTAGTCGTATGAGACTCTTAAAAATCTTATGCTGAAGCAACGCACGTTGCAATTTTCGAAAGTCTTAGGATATCTTTCGATAACTTTTATGTTTTTTTCATGGCACCTCTATAATGTCTCTAATATAATAATAACTCAAAAAGCAAGAGGTTCAGATAGCTCCCGGATAAGAAACTATTTCACAAAACCTCTATTTAGTTTTGAAAATACAGTTTTTGCTTCATCCCTCCTCGCTAAAGTGACAAATCTTTTGCATTGTTTTAGCTTAATGTTTAAAATATCAAATCCTTTTTCCTCTTTAGCCGTTTAATTCACATACTTTTTACCAATTTTTATAACTTTGAACCTTTGCCCCTAAAAGTCGTTATCGCTTTTTGTTTCGAGAAATTATTTTGGTTTTTTTAGTTATTTCATATATAATTTTGAAGATGGATGTGGCTTTGTAGATGTATTTATGTTGAAAGAACGCTGGCTACTGTTTATTTCGATTTTTAAACAAAAGACATGGACGACGAACCTTTCCTAAAAATCCTTAATTTTTTCTTTGGAAAAAAGATTACAAATTCATAAATTTTTACATACGACTGTCATCTAAAGTACTTTATTTCCAAATATTATTACATGCATTTTATTATTAAAAAAAAATCGAAAAAAAACTCTTAAACTGTATGAAAATTATCATTTGTTTTACATTCACGCATACATACTAATAGTCAACAGTATAAAAATATAATTTCTCTGAAATTTATTTCGACCATAAAAATTTAAATTAAATCGCCCTCTGTTTTACAATAATTTCTATACAGCAGTGGTGCATTAAAAATTAAATATTTATCGATTTTATTGGTTTTTATTTTTTATGGTATAGAGACCATAACTAAATATGTTTAATGTTTTTTCGTTCGAATATCTTTTTTTTCTCTTCAAAAAAGATATGATTTTGATCGAAATTCCTTAATATATTTTTAAATATAATTAGAATATCTTTCTATACGCAATAAACTTATAATCAATGGATCATCGCATATAAAATATCAATTTTTATCGACCTCACATGTTGTTTTTTTTTTGGTTCGTTTTTATTTTATATATATTTACACAGAAAAATCTGATTTGCCTGATAGAGTCGTGGTTTTTATTATTTTTAATAATTTTTTTGTGATACTCTTAATGTGCGCGCGTTATAGTTTTTCTCATCGCAAGGACCCCTTTTGTTTATTAATATACGAAAAAAAAAATCAAATTTAAATCAATCGCGCATTTATGTTTTTTTTTTTGGAAAAAAGCCAAAAATTTTAATTTTATGATATCGAATCCCATGCTGTGAATGAATGGAAGTGTTTTTTTTTTAGTTTTATTATTTCTGTTTTAGGATATTTGTGGTCTTGTTTCTATCAAACAGACACTATATTTTTTTTTTCGTAAAACAAAAATTTCATTGTAAAAAAAATATTGTGACCTGCAGATGTTGTAAAATATAAAGATGATGATGGTAGTGTGTCTTTGGATCGTAAATTATAAATTAACATGGATTTTTGTTTGGATATAGTATTGTCATGTATAACAAAATGTTATATTTTGTTAAATTAATTAAAAGGATATTTATTGATATTGTTTTTAATTTTTTGGATTATTTATGTTTAGTTAACATTTCATATATACATATATGTTGTGGTTTTACGTTGGGATCTACATTTAATATGAGTTAAAAAGGGTTAACATCTATTTTTTTTAGAATTGCTTTAAAAATACGTTAGATAACTTATTTTTTTATGTGACTCAGATTATGATCATATTTTCAGGCTGACCATTCATTTGTTTTTTTTACAATATGATCTGCCTGTATTTTGATTTGTTGTAAAATTACGATATCAGTTTCTAATGATGACCTATATATCTAATGTTAAAGCAGTTTAGTATTTTTATACAAAAAAGTCAAAATAATTTTTTGGTGTGACTCAGATTATAATTTTCAGGCTGGCCACTCATTTTTTTTTTTAAATTTTGATTTGATGTAAAATTAGGATCTCAGATTCCAATAATGCTAACTTAGGAATATATAGAATTCAAAAAAATTATTAATTAAATAAAAAAACAATTTGACCCACATACTATAAATCTTCTGCGTTGAATCATAAAGTCTTATAATCCCACACATTCAATTTGTAGAAAAACAACCCAAAAGCATTTTGCTGTAATTATTATGGACAACAAAACTATTTATTAGACCTCGTATATATCCCAAATCTTAATTAAATCCATTTGATTTTTTGTTCATTTTACTGAACTAATTTAAATATGCCTCTAATAATAATTATACAGAGTCAAACCGTTTTTAATTTAAATTTATTGCGTTCAAAACAAAATTTTGTTGTTTTTATGAAATAGTTAAATCATATAGAGACAAAAAAAAGATAGTTATGAAAAACCCAAATAAAAGACCAAATTAAAAATATAGTTTAAAACATATACAAAGTCCAAAAGACATAAATCACGGTAGTTTTTTATGAGCAAAACAAAACACATGACACATATTTATCATCATCAACATTCTTAAAGTGCTAACACGTACACGCTATATATAGTTTGTATCTCTCTAGAAAATAATCTTCTTCTTAAAACAGGTTCACGCATATCTTCGGTTAATTTAAATAATTTACCCAAAAAACAAAAAAACTAAACTGTTTTATATTCGTGTAACTAACTATATACAAGAGAGAGAAGAAACCAAATTAGAGCTTATCATTTTACATCATAATTAAATTATTATAATCTTTGAAATTAACTCTATATTTATATGTAATGTCAGCTCTATGTATAATATATGAGGCGCAGATCGCATTTAATAGTCCGCAGGTTGTTTAAACATATTTAATTAAAAGTCGGTTTGTGGGCCGCGCAGAACTGGGAGGGGGAATTTTACTACCCTAGACACTTTAATGCCGGAACCTCGAGATAGTAAAAAATAAATTTCTCATTGCTCGTTTAAGGTTTAGCGAAGTTTTGCGGTGTTGGGTTTTTTTTATTTCACCGAAGTTAACCGACCGAATATTTGAATATGAATCGGTACCACTAGGTGGCGTTGGTCGTTGAATTTCGGTATACTAAAAACAATTATAGCTCAGAATTCCTATATGTACTGCTACTTTTAGCTTGATTTTTGTTCTTCTGACTACGGGAGTACATTTTATAATTTATTCTTATCAAATTAGCTGGCAATTGATTTTTTAGCTGTAACAACGTTCTCCCAGCAAGAATTAGCTAAAGAAATAGCTGGCGATTGCTGTATATTATTTGCTGTGACAACTGACAACGTTCTCCCAGTAACAATATACAGCTAAAAGGCAACTAAATTACTTTTTATCTGTGGCAACGTTCTGAATGATTACTATCTAAGACTAAATTCTGATTCAACAAATTAATAAAAAAAATATGATCAATGAATCAACCGTCTTCAACCAAATTTATTAGAGAATTTTCTCAATAACCACGAAATTTTATTAAATATTTTATGTTCTTTCTCTCTTAGTTTTACAGATTTTCAATAATTTTTCTCAGAAAAAGTTAAGTTTTTCTTAGAATTTAACAATTTTATATAATTTTGAAATTGCAATCAGAATTACATTTTTTTTTCGTAGAAACTACAAAGTTATCTGTAAATTAAAAAAAAACAATCATATTTCCTTAAACAAAATATTTTTTTTATACGTTATCCCTTTAGGAAAAATAAGGGATCAACTACCACCAATAGCCAAAATTCCAGAATTTTTTACAATCGGTCAGGGTATAGTAAACGTTATAAGACAAAATATGAACTAATGAAAATATTTTTTCAACGTTTTTTTTTGTCTTAATAAGATTTATTTAAATTACCATTTTAATTCGGGTATATATTTAAGGAAAAAAAAATATCGGTTGATCTAATCTGCATTATATCTTTTAGAGAATATACCTAGTAGGTTGGATTAACTCTTTTTCTGGTTCACTAAGTATAAAAATTATTATTTAAATTTGTTAATAAATTTATGATTATTTGTCTGCATGCGATGTGTGATATAAAATCCTATACAAACTTATACTAAGTTTAATCATAATAAATTTAAACGAAAAAAATGTTTTTATTTTCATTTATGATAATTGCGATCAGTGCGGCGACTAAATTTGTTTAACTATATAATTTTTAGATTATTTTTTTTTCTTAATAAATTTAATTGAATTATAGAGTTATCTTCATATATTAACTATGCCTGTATGACCTTCAAGTAATTTTAATATTTTGTTTTTAAATGGTAGCAATATTGACCTAATATTTATTGTTTTGTGTCCATCAAACAATTATAATAATAACAAATATATTTTCACACACAATAATTCAATAAAAAATCTCCTAATGTGCTGCAGGTACATTATGATCAAATAATAATTCGTGAATTACATAATAATATTTTTATTTTAAGAAAAATGTTTCAAATTGCGAGCACGAATATCTCAAAGCTTTGACCATGAAATCATAATATAGCAATATTAATAAATTCATATATCACACTCAACGTTATATATAAAAATAAAATTGTGTCATTTCAATATAATATATAAGCTGTAAAGTGTATGGCATATTTATATAAAATATTTTAAATAAACGAAATTGCCAAAGAAGATTTTATCTTTGAAAGCCATAATAGTTCTTTATTTTCTCATCTATTTATATAACATGGTGGTGATGCCAGCATTGATTTGTTGCCAATCATTTGTATATTGATATTTGTTTTTAATTGTTTACTTTTATTCTGTTTAATACTGATTAGATCGCTCTGGTTCATAGTTTAGTATAATGTTTAATAATTTTTCAAATGTTTTTCCGTTAACTTCACCCTGATGAAAATGGTAACTTGACAGAAAAGTGAAGAGATACCGTTTTTTTGTCCTTACGGAAAAATCCTTTCTACATTAGAAAAAATCTTTTATTTTACGAACAGAAAAAATATCTTTAAAATTTGTTGTGCTTTTAATGACCATTTATGCTTAAAGAAAATATGTTTAACCGCAATTTTAAAACATAAATAATAAATAATTTAATATTTTTATCCATAATAAAGGGCAAAATATGTTTAATTCATATTTTTATTTAAATATTTATCGTTAAAAAATTTGAATTATTAAAAACAACTTTGAATTATATTTTTATTATATATCGAAGATATAAATAATAAAAAAATATTATAAAATATTTATATAAAAAATTCATATATTTTAGAAATTTGTTTTTATTGCTCTATAAATTTATTAGTTTTTATGATTTTTATATCGTTTTTCTATCTTCTAACAATTTATGATTTAAAAAAAATATTTTAAAGTTATTATAGATTTTTTTTCTCTATATAATATAGCCCCAAATAACCATATAACATTTATCAAAAAACTTGCGACAAAATTCAAATCAATTTTTTCGGTTCAACATTATACCGATAATAAAGGAGAAGCTTTTTGTTGATCTGCAACTTTTATTGCTTTTTATATGTGATCAAGTTATTTATGTTAATGTTTCTTTATAGATATTTTTCTGTAATAAGTTACGCTTATTTTATATGATAGATAAAATGTTTATACGCATTTAAATTAATTTACTTAAAATGGAAATTGAATTTATAAAAGTTATTTCATATAATTTTTACGGCGCACACACCGAACAAAAAAACTAATCTAATTTATGACATTGAATATTAATTCAAAAATGTTTACAAAATTGTGTGAATTGTAAAAAATTGAGAAATAAAATCAAATATATTTTTTATATATATGGAAATAAATATAGCAAAGCCATAAAGTCAATTCGTTATTATTAATAATTAAAATAAATTTCCCATTTCGATCTGCGCATAATTTATTCAAAAATCAATTTGCCTGGCAATTCAGCAGGAAAAAAATGAGGCGAGGGCATTTTATAATACAAATATTTCCAGTAATTAAATTATTAATATTCAACACAAATAAATTCACAAATTAAATATCAAAATATTATCAATCCAATAACAACCTTTTCACAGCAAAAAAAAATTAATAATAATATCAATAAACAAAAATCGCAAATTGCTTTTTCAAAACATTTTAGCTTTAGTTTAGTTTAGTTTTTTTTTAAGGAGCGATCTCTGTTTTATGCCATATAATTTGCATCATTACCCCATTATTTATGGTAAAAAAAGACATTTCGATTTTTGGGTGGACTTTAAATTATCCTAAATTAATTAAAACACACACAAAATCGAAGAAGAAATAATTAAATTTTCAAAATATTATACTTAAAATAGATCATTTAAATTATTTTGAACATATATAATATGTTAGATAGATATACTGTTATACTCTAGCGATAATGATTATTTAATTTAAATTTGTTTTCATTAAAGAAATACAAAATCAAGTTTTCTTAATAGATAATTTATTGGGATGAGATAGTATATAATAGACAAAGTCAGAGGTTTTCGATCTTTTTTATTTGAAAAGGGTCTATCAAATTGATCTTTAAAAAAATTTATATGCTATAGAGGCTTATATGGATATACAAATGATCAACATTTTTGAACTTTTGATCGTCTAGAAACTTTAGTAGTTCTAATAGATTTAAATTCAACTGTATAGACATTTTTTGATCAAACAGGAGAGTCAGTATAGATCGCTAATAAATCAAAAAATCAATTTGATAGATCATTTATTGCGGAGGCTTTAGACTGTAGTATATTCAATAGATCAAAATTCAGTATTATAGACACATTTTTCGACCTGCTAAAGACATTAAAATATTTAGTAGATCGATATTTAGTGTTTTTTTTGGTCGACTAATATATAGAATCACATTCAATGTTTTAAGAAATTTTTTCCAGATTTCTATTATATCAAAATTCTTTGTTTTTAATCCTTTTCATCAACTATGGGGTCTCCAGTAGATCTAATAGATAAAAATTCAGTAAACTTTAAGTAATTTTTTCGATCAGTTAGATGATTCAGCAGATCTAACAAATTGCCATTTTATGTTTTAAGCCATGTTTTCAATCGGCTATAGGTTACTTCAGATCGAATAGATCAAAATGTAACTCGTTTCGGTTAAATTAAAGCCCCAGTAAATCTAAAAGATACATATTAAGTATTTTACAATAATTGTGTGGAACTCTAGCAAATGATATAGACTATGACTCAGGTTTGAAATGAATTATTTTAAATTCTTCTTTTTATGAATATTGCAATTCTATACGATTTTCACTATGAAGGGGTGTTGTGATGCGTACGAGAGAACAAAGGTTAGGCACCGCTGCTTCATATTCTTTATGTATTATCAATAACATATTAGACACATTTTTTATATGAGTTTCTTTATTAATGTAGAGCTATTTGGCATATATCGCGCATAGCAATATAATAAAATAATAAAAAAAAACTCCAGCTGGGGCCAAATCGCGTTATTTGTATATTTTAACAAATATAAATATTTTGTGATACGAAAATATCAGATCGTTTTTTTTTTTGGTTTTTAATTTATGTAAATTAATGTTTGTTGTGCCAATTTTGTGTTTTAAAGGTTTATTTGTAGAATGTTTTTTTTTTGGTTTCTTCAGACTAAAGATTTTCCGGATAAAAAAAAACTCCGCGATCAACTGCGAGCGAGAAATTCAATCCAATAAAATAAAAATGTAAAATATTTGTGTTTTTTTCGGTCGATGTGACATCTATAGGCACAAAAGTCACAAAATTAACATAAAATCATATTTTATCTATATATGAGAATATTATGCGCATAATGACGCGCATAAAATTAAAAACTATTCATTATGTAAATATTTGTGGAATTACAATCTATATATCGATGGAGAGAATTTAATAATATTATTAGTTAGTTAATGCAGAATAAAAAATTCAATCAAAATTGTATCGATTTTCGTATATTTTTTATTGCTCTGGGTTAATATGTTTTTGGAATGCGTCACCTTTGCTTTTATTTATGTGAATCGTATACCTAGTTTTGTAAATTTTGAGTGAATTAATTATTTTGAAGAAAACAGATTTTTTTATTACAAATATTTTGAATATTTTAATTGATTTCTTTCTGATATATTAAGTCTATTAGAAAAGAACTGAGGCCCGATTATGAAATTCGATATTATCGGTATCGAGTCGAGATTAAAATTCCGATACGCTCGAATGTAGCTTCTGATGATTTAAATAAATTATTTGATTTTTAAATTATAAATTAAATAAATAATTTAGTTGTATTGTAATTATTGTTAGTTGTTATTAAAATTTTCCTAAAATCTTTCAAAAATTCTTTGAATTCTTCAATTCTTATTATCGAAAAGTTCAATTCTCTAAAAAAATGTTTCTCCAAACACTGTCAAGGAAAATTAACTCTTCATTGAGATTTTGATGGTAAAGGCTTCAATTTTTAAGAAATTATAGACGATATTTTTGCATATCTCAGAAACCTTTCATCTAGATAAACATACAACTTAATTAAAAATCTCGTGCATGTTATTATTATTATATGCCCCGGTGATATGTGAATTATATCCTCAACTATTTTGTTATAATTGCAATTCTAATGATCCAATCATACATGTCATTTATCATAATCATGGTGAGTCATAAATTGTATAGCTAGCTAGTAGTTAAGATGAAATAATAAATTTAATTATTTCTTTCGAACAAAAAAAAGGAAGAGATTTTAAATAATGTGCTTTGGCGCTGTGTAATTATACCGACGCATTTTTACATGTATAAATTATAGAGTTTCAAAGCTCACATTTCTGAATAATACGATATTGAAACATCTGCACAAAATATGTGTAACTTCTATATATCTTTAATGCATTATAATTATCATCATCACCTTTCATATTTATAACAAATATGCGCAAACAAAAAAATGTTCCAGAAGTCATCTACATTTTACATGCAAAATTGTAATAATAAATTCTGGGCTACACGGAAGGAAAAAGTCACAGGAAATCTGGAGAACTCGTGTTTGTTTGGTATTGATAAAATCGAGAAAATTTAAATTTAAACAATTTCACAAATTTTGATCTAATCTAATACAAATTTTAGACAATAATTTCTAGAAACTCTCATCTAAAATTACAAAAAAATATTATTTTCTTGATTTTATAGTAGAAGAAAAATTTCTCTCCGTGTATAGCAAATCTGCAATATATATTTTTGACATGTAAAACTAAATTACTGATGAGGCAAAAAAAACTAGCATATTTATGAAATATCTATTTATGTGATTAATGAAGAGCATAAAATGGGTATTTTGTTATGCAAAAAAAGCACAACTGATGCAGTCATTAACGTACGTGCAAAATATGTGCAAACAAAAAAATATTGCGCTAGATCCGCCTGCCCGCGCCACATCAAAACTATTGCAGCATATAAGCAAACGTTATTATTATGTTTTGTGCGATTTTGCAAAATTTAAATAGCAAACAATATAATAAATGCGAAGAAAAAAAAACGATATTCACTTCATTTCAATATTTATGTAGAATAAAAATCTATATAAGTAATATACAAACAACAAAACTGTCTTATCCAATTCTGAAACTGAGTTGTTTGACCAAAGAGATTATCGTGTAGATTGTCAAACTATCATCTCTTCATCTTTTCATAAAAGCAACATAGGTACTACACATTATATTACGTCTCGTCTCGAACATAGAGGCTTCACTTCAACCTTCATCTTTTTGTCCGTCATGTAATGTAACAATGTTATGTAATTTGTAAATAATTTTTCTAAAGTGCATTTATATATATTTTATTAAATGTTTATGTTTTGGATGTTGTTTGGATGCGTTAATGTTTTTTTTTTGTAAATTGTAAATTTTTTTATTGCGCAGAGCTTGTTTAAATGTTAAAATAACTTAGCACTTTTCACACGCTGTTGAAAAAGGATTTTTTTGTTGTTTTATTTTTGCTCCGCGTCAAATTAGTTAGAAATGGGAGTGATAAAAGCTTTGGCTTAGCTATATATACGGAAATAAAACAAAAAAGTTTTATTAAATAAAAATGTAAACAGGGTATTTATAAATGTAAAATATGTGTAATGTTTTTTTTACGCATATAAACATGAGTTTTCAACATAATTTCATATGTTATTATTTACAAAAAAATAATTTTCTCCATATAATTAAGAGTAGATATATATTTTCATAATATGACGGTTAAAAATTTGTTTACATCAATAAATATATTTATGCGTCGTTATCTCTTATTGTAATTTATATTTAAGCGTCACTATAAACTTAAACAATTACAAAAAAATAATTTTCTCTCTTAAGAGTAGAATATAATATGTTTATTACATGTAACAACAATTTTTTTTCATCAAAAAGAATATTGATGCGTCACTTTAACAAAAAAAATTACAAATAAAATTATTTTTACTCTGAAAGTTGATACAATTTTTTTTTATAATACTTATGACGCATATAATAATTTTTCACATCAATAAAATATTATCAGAAAAATTAATCTACATTCGTAAATATAAAAAATATGAAAGCTTTTCGTATATTTTTTCATCACCCTTTTATTTTATGTAATATGCTTGCGAACTTAAAAATTATTTGATTAAATAATTGCAAATCTTTCCATGTTTTTTAACACATTATAGTTACTATTTATATGCAAGAGTTAAATAAAATAAATTATATCTAAGCTCTATAATCGTAAAAACTATCTATTATTTTAACAAATTGTAGCAAAATGTGTCAAAATAATATATTTTATATAACTAACTTTTTAACTCCCATTAACTCTGCGTTATAATTTAAAAAATCTATAATATAAAAAAAATTGATCCAAAGACTCCTAAACCGTCTAACCGATTATGCGTAAAATTTCAGTAACCTATTTTTGAAGCATAGAAAATAAAGCTGTAAAGTTTTGTTGCGATTGAGTCACACTACCGATTAGCTTCAGTACAGAAATTTGGAAAACCTTTCTCACATTGATTCAATTTTGTTTAGATATTTTGTGTGCTTTTTGATTAATTCATAAAAAATTTATTTATGAAGAAAAATATGGATATTGGGTCCGTTTAGGGGGGTTAGTAAACTGTTTTTTTATATATATAACGCTGGGTATCCACTAGTATATTATATACTAAAATAAAGATAAAGTGTATTTAAATATGTGGGCTGTACAAAAAAATACAATCCAAAACAAAAGGAATATCCATTTCAAATAATAAAATAAAGAAATGAGTTAAGATGGGAAATAAATCATATATATATGCGTCAATTTATACAACACCGAATAAAACAAATTGTTTAAAGATTACACACATTCCAAAAGAGAAAAAATAAAACTATAGTTAATCACTCAATTCAATAAAAATATTATAATCTAACACCAAATATTTCAAAATTATATTTTATATAAAATAATCAAAAAACTCGTCTCATTTTTCCAAATCTTTGCGGGTCGAGTCGTCGTCGTAACTTAACATTTTATAACGTAAGTGGACGTTCCTATAAAATAGTATAATAAATGGTGTGATGTTAAAAATTAAAGTGGTTTTATTTTTTTTTAACTAAAAATTTAAGTTATATAGAACTGCCGAGATGAACAAAATAAAATTGTTTATTACTTAAAATTTTTTTTTAAGAACCAACTCGCATTTGACCACACTTTTATTGTATGTGGTTATTTAGGCTATAGCGCGAAGGTGACGCGATATCTTTAAACATTTTAGAGTTATCTGCGCGACATCTCACAATTGAAATTCAACAACTAAAACATTTTTTTTTTATTTTACATATGAAAAGAAATGATTTATGAGATTTAGTTAGAAAAAATGTAATTTAAATTGTTTTTTTTTCTTGGGTTAGATTTGGTCATCCAATTAAATAAAATTTTATTTTAAAGAGAAATATTGAGAAATATTTTTAAAGAAAGAGCTTAAAAGTTCATATTTTTTATATAACTAAAAACTATAAATTATTAGATTTTCGTTAAGATTTTTATTCCTTGTAGCTTTCGAAAATCCAAAATAAAACTAGTTCACACATTCTAAAAACTTTTAATCTGTTTTATGGTTTTTATCAGCCTTTTTTGCCTGCAACTTTATACGTTTTTCTAAATCATATATATACTTTTAAGCAAAAAATGGAAATTTTTTGTCCCTATCTTTTATGGACATTCCTACACTTCAATAAAAATCCCACCATTAAATTATCGTATAGCTTATCTTTGATAAATAATTAAAAAAATAAATATTAAATCATTCTAAATTTGATGATTTTGGGGCTATTTCTTCTGTATATAATAAAACAAATTTCTTCACAATCTATAAATTAGTCCTAACATTTTATGCAAATTTATGTTTTATATATAGTGTGTGCCCTGTATGTAATAGATATTCGCGATCGGAGAGAATTTAGCAAAGTATTAAAGTTTTAAAGATTCACTTATTTTTTATCTTATCTTTTAACATGTTAAATAATTAATATTTGCACTTGAAAGTTATATAAAATTATAATAAGAATCATACACATTTTTTCTGAAATTTATATTTTAGAAAATCTTTATATACACACATCTTGATACATAAATTTATCACATCCCTTAAAATATTCTCTCGCATTCGTAAAATTTTATCAAAAATTTAAAACAATCAAAAATTACTGAAAAATTATTTTCTCAAATCAAAATATTGACTTTTCAAACTTATTGTAGCAGAGACACATTATATGAATTATCCAAAACACACTCATTTTCTACAGTATGCAGGTTTTCCATTTAAATAAGCTTCTTTTAAACTTTTTCTTTTATCACATAATTTTTCTAACCTCGAGATTAAAATATGACGTGATACCATAGAGTTTAAAAGAGTATTTTCAAACAAAAAATCGATTATTATAAATTCCAAAATAAAATAAGAAATTTGACTTATGCAATTTAGGAGACTTCGTGATCTATTCTCACATAAAGTTTATCTACACACAGCTCTATAAATCTCTTTATATATATGCGATCAAACCTTAATAAATTTCATGATTATTTTTTTCGAAATCGCGGTTATATAGTTTAAAAGCTCTAGATATTTAAAGACCTAATTAAAAAAACGTCGAATTAATTAAGCTTTGCCATAGCTCAATTAAAATGTCCGCGCGCACCTAGACCACAAACCTATAATACAATATTTAAATTATATTTTTTCTTAATCAAAATTTTGGAGTTGTTTTTTTTGTCGTTGTTGTAAATCGCACTAATTTAGATCTTGGCTGGATAAAATTGTCAATTTTTCAAAAAAAAATTGTGTGTTCGATCCGACTTAAAACATCACATAATAAATATTAAAAAAAAAACTTTTTATATGCATGCGCGATAAGATTGTATCTCTTGAATATATGCGGCGAAAATTTATCGTAAATTCAGGTTTGTTGTTTTGACCACGAGAAAAAAATGATTAAAATGATAAAAATGATAAAAATAACCAAAATAGTTTTTTACCGCAGCTAGTCGAGAGCTAAATTAGATCTAATTTTATAAAAAAATTTCTGCATGTATGAATTAATTCGACTAAATATGGTAAATTAATTAAGAAGAAACAGAGATGTATTTTTGGTATTCAAAATTATTATTTTCATAAATCTATTATCTAATTAAAAATCTGAAAAAACAATGAAATTAAAATACGGGAAATAAATTAAAATTTAAAATATAAAATAAAAAAAATAATTTAAATTGAGGTAAATTAAATTTAAAAAAAATTATATAATA
>JANSTW010064887.1:0-10858 GCA_027564275.1 Diadocidia ferruginosa | reverse complement strand
TGGAGAAAAAACCGTTAAGAGCTGTTTTCTTCCTCTTTTATGGGTGTTTCAGGATTACTTGGAATAGCAATTAAGGGTTTGGGTGACGAAGAGGCCGATGCCGAATCCATAGTTCCCTTTACAATAACTGCTGGAGGGGTAGCAACATTTGTTGATGAAGGATAACCACTTCGCAATCCATTATAAATGCGCTTCCAAACAGCACAAAGCAAAACCGAGTCATTAAAAATTTCCGATTCCTCAATATTGTATTTCTAAAAAAAACCAATTTTAATTCATAAAAAAATTTGCTGGAGTAAAGTTAAATTAATTATCAAACACAGTAAACAATAAAACAAAATTTTTTTTTACTATTTTAATACAAATTATGTAAAATTTTTTCACAAGAAATGTTTAAATTAACCTGAGCATTTGAACAAAGTAATTCGACATCATCAGACATTTCACTGAATGACGCATATCGACCGTCTTTTATTTTTTTTTTAATACGATTCAAATCCATCGGTCTTTCAATAACTTCGTAATAGTCAGGCAATTCACGACGCGATGGAAGTTGAATAAAGGGTTCTGCCAATTCACCACCACCACTAAAAAATCACGTAAATTCACCAAATAAAGCGATATCTAACACAAACTTTAAAAAATCCCAAAATTAATTGACGACAAAGACTATGCGGAAAAATATTTAAGGTAATTAATGAACTCAACATTGTCAAAAACAACACCATTTGTGCCAAATATTCAATCTACTAAGTTCCGTCTTATTCAGACTAGTACATTAAACTAAAGGCTATGAATTCTGACAAAATATTATTATTAACTAAATTATATTAATCCTTAAAAAACAATGTACGTACCTGGTCTTGTAAGTAATTAGAGCATTCAGCGCTTTATTCATAACTTCTTGCAACCTATCTAAAGAAATGCTTTATTTACTTGTAATACAATAAAGAAAATGTAAAAGACCATAAGAAAAAATTACCGTCTGCGGAATCTAAAATTCGTTTCTTTTTACTAATTTTTGGTCGTGGTTCTTCCTCATCAGATTCATCACTTTCCACAATAACACGTTTTTTCTTCCGACCGCGTTTCGCAGGCTCTCCCGGTATGCTCACATCCTTGTTTTCATGTTTACGTTTTCGTTTACGTGGCTCTTCTTCTTCCTCACCTTCGTCTCCGCTATCTTCAAACGCTTTGTCAATTGTTTTCAACCATTCACGATCAGTCAACAAATCCTTTAAAAATAATGTAATATAGTAAATAGCTTTCTTATAGTGTAATTATACAACACAAAATGTAAAAATATACTTGTGAATAGTTCACATCCTTTCGTTTGCGTCTTCCAACGTCCGCAAAGTCTTCCAAAGTTTTTTCCTCAACGCCACGTTCTTCCTCCTCTGTGAATTTTTGACTTTGCATTATAATGCTAGTAGGGATTTCATTTTCTTCTATTAATCTTGGCTTACGGCACTTATCTTTTGCTTCTTCACGTCGACGATCTATGTCCATTTGCTACAAAGTAAAAAAATAAAACTTTAAAAATTTATTGACTAAAATGAGTTTAAAGACCTTTAAGTACAAAACAAAAAAAACTAACACAAAACAGCTCCATTTCTTCTTCCGAACGCGCCAAATATTCGTTTAATTGTTGATCTTCCGTCACTTCGTCATCATCATTTTCCTCATTTTCAGCACAAATAATTGCTTCAAGCATTTGCTTGCGTTCAGCTCCTGTAGAACGTTGATCAAATTTGCCAGCTTGAATAACTTTTTCGTCCACGTTCAGTTTATAGCGTGCCGCTGCCAAAATTTTTTCTTCAACACTGTTTGAAGTAATAAAACGCAAAACGCGTACTTCACGAGTTTGACCAATACGATGAGCACGATCTTGAGCTTGCATGTCCTATACAATAAACAAAAATTTATAACTTCATACTTCAAAAAAATAGAAAGGTTCAAACCTGATGTGGATTCCAATCAGAGTCAAAAATTATAACTGTGTCTGCAGTTTGTAAATTTAAACCTAATCCACCAGCACGTGTTGAAAGCATAAAAATAAAATATTCTGAATTTGGAGCATTAAAATCTTTCAACATATTTCCACGATCTTCTTGCTTCGTACTTCCGTCCAATCGCATATATTTCCACTCTTTAATTACAATTGAAATAAAAATTTAATTACAAAAAATTTTTTTAATACAAATAAAACTATGCAAAATAATTAGAGCATATAAAACAATAGAAAACTTATAAAATTGCAAGTTAATTTCGAATTTTCTTTTAAAACACTAAATTACTTTTTTAGGTATTTACCTCTATATTGAAAAAAATCTTCCATAATATTCATAAGCTGAGTCATTTGACAAAAAATAAGAATACGATGATTTGTTGTCTTTAACTTCGGCAAAATCCTATCCAGCAATTCGAATTTTCCAGCTACGCGATATAAATGCTTCCTAAAGCTTATACTTAAAACTGCGTAAAAAATATTAATATTTACCCAGTAATTTCTTCTTTCCAAAAAACTCGGCATTCATCTTCTACATTGCTGAAGAGAAATGGATGGTTACAAAGTTTTCTTAAATGAACAATTGTGTTTAGCAATGCCCTGCCACCTTGCTGAAAAATAATAAATTAATAATTTCTTAACGACTTGGATTTAATAAAAAAAAGTTTTTATTACATCAGCTAAACAATAAGTTTAAAGATAGTTAACTTACATGTTTTGCATCAATTAAAAGCCCCTTTTGTAAATGTTTGTAAAGAATTTTCTGTAAAGCGCTCATGTCACACTTAATAATATATTCAGTTTTGTCAGGTAATTGCGATTCAACTTCCTTTTTAAGACGCCGTAATAAAAATGGTCGCAAGACTTTATGTAAACGCCTAATAATAAGCATTGTTTCTTCTTGATTAAGTTCCACTTTTTCTCCCGTAGTTGCAAAAGGAGCATTAAACCTATAAAAATATACTCACTTTAGAAACAAAATAAATTTATATTATTTTAGAATAAAACTATACCATTGCTCAAAGGTACCGCAAGAACTAAAAATAGACGGAAGTAAAAAGTTAAGAAGTGCCCATAATTCCGGTAGTTTGTTTTGTAATGGAGTTCCAGTTAAAAGAAGACGATGTTGAGCATGAAAATATGCATTTAAAGTCAAAGTTAATTTACAATTATGATTTTTCATTCGATGTCCCTCATCAATAATCATGTACTTCCATCGAATCTATAAAGATTGTTTTAAATGAGAAATACTTATATTATTAAAAAACCTTACTTTTCCCAAAATCGCTCTTTCTTTTAAAACATAGTCATAGGTAGTTAACAAAACATTAAAAGCTCCTTTACGTATGTTACCTTCTAATATTTTTCGGGCATCTTTATCACCTTTAAAAATAATAGTGAGGACATGTGGTGCCCATTTAATCAATTCCAAACTCCAATTTGAAATTGTTCTAAAAAATTAAGTCATATAAATTTTGTACAATATTTTTTAAAGACAAATAAAAAATTAATTTTAACCCTATAATATACACAACTTACGAGAGAGGAACAATAATCAAGTAAGGTCCATTTACTTTCTTCACCTCCATCAAATAAGTGACTAGTGAAATTGTTTGAATTGTTTTTCCCAAACCCATTTCATCAGCTAATATTCCATTAAGATTATTGTTATATAACGAAACCATCCATTCCAAACCTCTCAACTAAATAAAGTATTTAAAAAATTTTAAATTTTCTATCAGAAATTTTTGTATGTTTTTCCGCTTTAATTAATAATTTTCAACTTGCAAAAATGTACAAACCTGATAGGGTTTTAGCTGAAGAGTAGGATCACCGCCGCCCATAGTTGAATGTTGTTTGACGACCTTTTCTTTAATTCGATGAGCTGTTGCATAATACGATTCCATTTGAGATTTTGTCTTCTGGTCATATTCATCTTCTTCATTTCTTGCTTTTTCGATAATCCTGCGGTTACGTTGTTCCTCATCCAATCCTAATTTTTTTAAATTAATAATAGTAATAATATTATTACTATAATTTTAGAAAAAAATTGTTTTTGTTGAAGTATAAACAAACCTTCAAGCTCATCATCTTTTTGTTCTTCAATTTTTGGTTTCGCTGACTCGTCATCCGATTTATCACCATCAGAATCACTCACAGCATCACGAGAAATAACTTCATAACCAGGATTCCTTTCCATCCATTCTTCGATCTCCTCCATATTTGGAACGGCATCGCCTTTAAGAATTTCACCAGTAGCACAATTACGAACTACAACAGCGAGTTCTTCACCATCTATAACGTAACTTTCTTTATTAAAAATTAAACTTTTAAAGTAAGAATAATATTTTAGTTTTTTAGCTTAATGTTTGATTTTTTTGTTAATAAAATACCTTTTTGTTCATCTAACGCTATTTTTGCCTCCTTTTTTTCGTCCCGCTTTCGTTTTTTTTCTGTGGCTTGATGTTGTTTTACTAAACCAGTTAAACTTTCAACATATTCATCAGTTTGTTGAAGAAGGAAGACCAATCGCTTATCTTTTTTTTCATCCAACAATTGACGATAACCAACGTCATCTTCCTCCATAAGCTTCATCATACGCATTTTTTCATTACGTAACTCGTCTTTTTTGCGTTTAATTTCACTATTTGTATGATAAGTGACAACAGCTCGTCGCAACTTTGCCATTTTTGCCTGAGCATTCTTGTGAAATTCTTTAAAGTCTCTGACAGCTTGAACAACAGCCTAAAAAACATTTTCTTAAAAAGTCTTAGTATTTTAACCTTAAAAAATATATCTGTTTAATAATAACAATTTTAAATAATTTAAAAAATCTTACTTGCATCAGTTCAACATGCTTCTGTCTTCGACGTTGATCTTGTTCGAAACGATGCTGTTTTTCTAATTTTTCAGTAATACGAGCTTCATGAAGAGTATGGCGCTTAGTTCGTCGATAAGAATTAAAGTTAAAGGCGGTCTCCAATTGCATACCAGCATTCATATATGCATTCACCTCATTTCGAACATGTGTCTGAAGATGGAGAAGACGAAGAGTACGCATTTCAATTTCAGACTTGATTCGTAAATCTTCTCCTGCGTTAGAAGGAATGTCATATAATTCTTGAAGACGTCGATCAATACATTTTACTATCCTAATAAAGTTATAAATTAAACTCAAGAAGTTTTGACAATATTGTAAAAGACAAAAAATTACAAACTGTATTGTAAATTTTTTTTTTTTACTTAAAAAAGATTAAACCTATTCTGTCTCTCCGCCATTATTTCATAAGGATCAATGCCTAAAGGAGTTATCAAAGGTGTAGCACGAGTCGCAGCGCGTTGCTGATGAATCATTAGCACACGCGTCAAGTCATAAGGTAATTTTTCACCATTACCCAAATCCATTGGATATTCATAAGCCATTGGAAGCCAATCATCTACTTTTCGTCCATAAGCTTGATTCAAATGAGTCTTAGAAATAGGTTCATTTCTAGCTAACATTTTATAGACAGCAATTTGTGATTTCAAATGATTCATTTGTTCTGCCGTTAGCGTTTCTTTAACTTTAACTTCACTGTTATTAGAATACATTGCTTCAGCTAAAAATTAAAGTTTATAAAAATAATCATATTACAAAAAAATATAGTTTCTTTACTACCAAATTTAAAACTTATTTTTTTTTGGCCATACATTTACCAATGTTAATCGATAAATTATTAACGTTTTTTTCCACATTTTTGTGAGTTTTAAATATTTTTAAATAAAATGTAATATGTAGATAAGTTGTAGAGTGAAGGTTAAGAGAAAATTATTTCTACTAGAAGCTAATTTTATTAAAAAATATTATTTTATTTTATAGTTTTAGATGTGTTATATATTTATATGGCATACTTTCAGCTTTCTTTGATTAAAAATTGTATAATTTTAAATGTTTTTATATATTCATTTGTAAAATATATATAACAAATATTTGAGCAAATCAATTGATGCAAATAGTTTATAGTTATATATTTATTACATGTAAAAAACATTTTTAATTAAGAATTATATTGTAAATT
Source organism: Diadocidia ferruginosa (assembly GCA_027564275.1). Classification (NCBI taxonomy): domain Eukaryota; kingdom Metazoa; phylum Arthropoda; class Insecta; order Diptera; family Diadocidiidae; genus Diadocidia; species Diadocidia ferruginosa. Next base: position 4,792 of record JANSTW010064887.1, on the reverse strand, counting down.
TTTTTTCATTAATTTTTGGCCATACATTTATTTTGAAATTATTTTGAAAAATTTGCGTCATTAAGAAATCCGTGCTTTACTAAAAATGTTTAAAAAAAACCCACTTCGACCCTTCATTGATGAATCAAACATGGATCCTAGAGAGCATTCTGATTGTCCAGTTTGCAATAAGCCCAATGTAGAAACATTAGAAAAATCAGATGGTTCTCCCATACTAAAAATATTTTTTACACTAATTAACTAACATTTATAATTATTAAATTGCACAAAAGGCTGCAAATGATATATAATCTTAATCTGCGCCTTAAGTGCATTTAAACACAGTCTTATCAAAATATGATTCTCAAAATATCACAATAACATTTGCTACTTTAAAAAAAAAACGAAATTCTAAACGAGAAAAAGAAAGCATTCGCCATTTGCATGATGCAGAATGCCAAACAAAAAGTATCTTTTTTAAAAAAGAAAAAATTTAGAAATAACCATTTTTGGGTAAGATTAAAAGGTGGCGTTGTTAAATTGTAGAATAAATTTTCTTTTTACGTATAAATCTTGTCGTATAGTGTTATTTTTTGTGGAATATTAAATTTTCAAAAATTACATTTTATTTTTTCTGAATGTTTTAATACATATAACTTGCTAAATTTTAAAGGAAAACATTAATAAAAAAATAAAAAAAGTTGTTTATGAATGTAGAAAAACACAGTTTTATATTTTTGGAAAACGTTAAGCTTATATACAGTTAAATCTGCAACAATACCAAAATAGATGCCTTTCACATTCTAAATGTAAACAAAATTTTGAAAAATTTTTTTACTATCATTTTTTTTTGTTTTTTTATGGATCTTGTGGCATTTTTAACTTTATTTTGTTTTTAGAGAAAAGATAAAAATGTCAAAACATGATAAACGGAGTGCGAACAACACGCCGCAAAACATGGTATTTTCAAATATTTTTAAATTTGTTATAAACTTGGTTTTTCCGATATGTTTTGCTTAAAATCAGGGAACTTTATATATGAATGGAGATTTTAAAAAGTTCTGCAAAAAATTTATTTTATTTTAGACGACGCCATTAAAAAGTTTAAAACCGCACAGCAGCAGGAATAAAGAAGGAAAAATAGTTGAGAAAAAAGAAAATGATTTAGTGAGTTTTTTGAAAACTATTAAGTTTATTTAACACAAAGAGTATATGTTTACATTAAAATATGAAATTATATTTTAAGCTCAAAGACAAAAATTTGCGAGCTATTGAACGAGTTGATCCATTTGTCGAAGATATAATCACTCAATCGTCTAACTCTGCTATTTTTGAATTTGATATTGAAGAGAAACGATGGCAAAAATCAGATATCGATGGTACTCTTTTTGTTTATCGTCGCATTGACTTGCCTTATTATTCATTTATGGTAGCAAATCGTCAATCCCCGAATGATTTTATTCATCCAATTACTCCAAGCCTCAAGCTTAAATATATGCCGCCTCATATTTTTATGTACAAACCAGACGGTATAAAAATTTATTTTTTGTTTCTTTATTAAAAGAAATATTTGACAGCTTTCTGTTAAAAAATGAGTTCAAATGTATTGAATTTTTTATATTATACAATTTACAGGAATGATCAAATCGTTATGGATTTATGGAGAAGACGAGTGCAAACGTATTTACAAACTGCTTTACTCATTACAAAAAAATGCATCGGAAACGCGGGAAAAAATTTGTTTGCCAAAAGATAGTTAAAAATTTTCATCTTGTATAAAAGAAATATAATGGTATTAGGGTGTTTCAAAAAAAATGTCGTTTTTTTTTTATATTTTCTTTGTCTATGTTTTTATAAATTATTCTTAAATAAAATGTTAAAGTATTAATATCGTATGAAAGAGCTCGTTCTGACGAGGCTTAGGAGGAATTTTATATAAAGAAAATAAGTATTGCGAATCAGAGGAATTTTTTGCAAAAGATTATTGAATAATGAAGTTGTTTAAGTTTTTTTTTGTTTAGTCAGTTTAGTTTTTTCAAAATACTAAAAAAGCATTTACGTTATTGATTTCTTATTTGTAAGTAAAACAATTTTTGTGTAGCCTTTTGCTTTGGTTATAATAATAATGATTAAAAATGGAACTAGTTATTATTTGAAGTCCTTTTATTAACGTGTTATTTCTAAATAATATATTTTCTTGACTTTTGTTTTAAAGATTTATAATTTATTTTCTGTAAAAATGATTTAGTCAAAATTTAATAAGTAAATTTCCTTATATTTCATCTTTGATAAATTTTAATGATACAGTACTATTCATAATTTATCGACGGAGATCATATTTAATTTTAATTCACATTATTTGTCTACAAGACAATGCATTTGTAAGAGCATAAAAAGTAGTATATTCTTATGCAAAACAATTTTATTACTTTGACATGAAGTATAAAAAAAATGAAAAATTATAAAGCTTTGTTTATAGTTTTATGACACAAAGATTTTTCTGTTGTTATTTCTTGACGTTAATTTTTGTCTTTTTAAAGTTTTATCAAACTAAAAAAATAAATAAAGCTAAAAGAATTTGAGGAAAAAAGTAATACAAGGAAAATACCACGACGAATACATGAAAACTTATACTGACACAAGCATTGAAGATCAAATTTGTTCTTATATGAAGGATTTAAAATTTAAATTGGAATTAGCGATAAAATATCCTAAAGACAAAAAGTCTTAGGAAATGAAACTTTCTCTTTATTAAGTTTTCAATCTAGCAGACTCAATCTAGTACGGTAATATGAAAAATTAGCTACTTAATGTTGATTAACTTTTGTTTTAACCTTGCAAAAAAAAAATTGATTTTCAAAAAACAATTTCGTCTCTATACGGCATCAGAGATTGTTCTGTTTTTTAACAATGATATTTTTTTATTGGAAACATTATTTATTAATTATTTGTAAAATTAACAATAATAAAATTAATGCTAATTTATTTGATTTTTTCTAGTATTTTACTTCCAATTGCATTATTAATTTAAATTTCGCATTTAAAATTGTACTTTAAGAGACAAAAAATTAAAGCTAAGATGGTTTTCTGATTAAAAAAAACGTTGAGATTTTGCAATCACTCCTTTTTTCAAAATCTTAAAAAAACGATTTTTCAGAAAAATATTCATTTTAAAATGGTTTAAAAAGTTATGTTTATCGAGAAAATAAAAAATTAATAACAAAGTACATAAAATAATTGAACTTATAAATACGAAGTTGTCTCATGTTTGTTTTTATAAAATCTTAAAAAAAAATTATGGGTACATTATTTAAACGGGAATTTTTCAATTATTATACATATATTATAATTATGAAAATTAACTTTTTGGTCTCTTAGTTTCCAATTTATCACAGTTTATTTCATTTTTTTTTTCTATTTAAGAAAATCTTAATTTTTGATAAGCTCAAAATTTCATCTTTTTATTGTTTATACATTAATTTTTTATATATTAACTTCAATTTGCGCAATTTTTATATTATATTTAGTTTTTCATATTCTTTTTCAAAACTGAAGGCGAATAGTGTTTAAAAAAACCAAAAATAATATCTTGAAAATTCCTCAAATATTCTTTTTTGAGAATTTTCAATTTTTTAAATATACAGCTTTGACAAAAAGTGTTATTATTCCGCTTAATCATACTTTTAATTATTCATCTACCGTTTATGAGATTTATAGATGGATTGAGATGTTATCTGAGTTTAGTTGACGTCGCTAATATTAAAAAAATTAAAGCAAAATGTACAAAATTTAAAAAGGAAAAACAAACCGATTCCCTTTTACTTTTTTTCTTGAATAATAGTTATTCCTCATTTTCCATAATTTATCCTTCTAAACTAAAATCAATTGATTATAAGAGAAATCATGATTAACTAAAAAATGCTGACTTTTGACCATTTTTAGATTTTTGCAAGCCATTAATTCTTAAAGAATTTGTTGCGAAAACTTTAGTTTTTTTATTTTACAAATACTATTTTATAAGTTTACTAAAATTTATCAAATTGATTTTTTGTACTAAATACTATAAAAATGTATTATTTAGGTCTTAATTTTTTTATATCAAATTTTTTAGCTTTTTTAAAAAAATTATAAGCCTAAAGCTAATTTAAAAATATTAAATACTATTACATATAAGTATTGACTCTTGCGTGAATATTTTGATTAAAACGAATTTTTTTTTTCGAAGCAAAATTTCATTCTTTTTTCCGAACTGAATAATTAATTCTTCCTTATTTTCTTTTCATTTTTTATCCTAATAAATCTTTTTAAATCCATTATTTTTTAAAGACATTTTTTTAAAAGTACTTTTTTTATAATCGAGCAAAAGGTACACAATTCTCTAATATTCATTCAAATCTGTAGAATTTTTAATTTTTGAAAAAACTGCACTTATTATCCTACAAGTTTGATCTTGTAGTTATTTCCGCTCTTCATTTATTTCATTTCTCATTAGCTATCATAATTATTGCTCTTAGGGGTAAGAAATTTTGCTTTGAACACATAAATTAAACAAAATAGTAAACCAATAATAAAAATAAAATGATGTTTGTTTTCATATTACTTTAAAATTATTTACGCGTTTTAATGTTACTAATATATTTTTAATTATTATCGAAGTGATTTATTTTTATTTATTATATATAATCCTTTATAAACACAAATCATAACTTCGAGTTTACCAATAAATTGTTTTAGCAATGTTGTATTGAAATATTAAAAAAATTGTAAGGTAATAAATTCATAAAATGTCGCCAGCCGACTTTAATAATAGCTT
>JANSTW010064876.1:0-10858 GCA_027564275.1 Diadocidia ferruginosa | reverse complement strand
AAAAATTCAAAAATTTATACCTTTTGCCTAAAAATGTTTGATACCTTTATTATCAGAACCAAACAATATTTTTATTTTTAAAGTGTGAATGTTGTACTTTCTAAAAAAAATGAAATTTGAAATCGGGTAAAAAATGGCGAAGTTAGAAATGTTTAACTGCGTAAAGTCATCTAAAACAGTTTTTAACATAAATCAAAAATTTGGGGGTGTCCGAAAAATTTTAAATATCAGGTCGTGTTTTACTTAATCAGACCTACAACCTATACTATGAGTTATGACACTTGAAAAGTATAATAAATTGTTCCGATTTTGTAACACAGTGAATTAAAGTAGCACGCAACAAACATCACTTTTTACCCCACTATACCCTATACTATCGCAGTGTATATAGGTACATTATTCATTATTTAAGATAAACTTATTTAATTTTAAACTACTTTAATATTGTTCTTTATGCTTTTCTATATAACAATACTAATTTATAAGTAAAGATATTATTATTCATCTAAAATGTTACCACAAGCTAATAATTAAGTTTATTAAATAAAATAATTTAAACCTCTTATCTTCTTCCATTTGGGGCATTGGTTCTCTGGGTCTATATATTATGCGCATACAAAGTGTAAATAATAAATAAATATGAGTAATATAATTAAAATTTATTTTAATGAATTTTTTTATTTAAAAACTTTTTATAGAGTCTTGATATTTAACAGATAAAAAATTAAAATTGTAAAACGCGCGCTAGCCCCACAAGACAGGATATTCTATGGATACGCTAAACAGTGTATGATGGATACATTGCATAGCGGTTGACGCTTTTTCTCGTACATTGGATACGCTATTTTTTTCGATTTTTTCCATTAAATTAACTAAATTTAATCAATTAAATTGCAGCAGCGCGTTATACCTAATGCTTCGCCATCTATATAAGAGAAAATTTGAACAATTTCTCCTTTATTTTTTCCTTAAAAAAGCAGAATATCCGTATTTCTAGTTGGGAGGTCAAAACGTAAAAACGGGACTTTTTGCTTGCGAATAAACAATTGTATACAAAATTTATGATTTTTTTTAAATATTAATTAATAAATTTTAGAAAATATTTAATATTATTTTTAACCATTTTTTTGAAATTGTAGATAAATTGTTCAAATACATTTTAATGTTTATATAAAACCACCTATATTAAATGCCAGAAATTATTTTTGCAACTAGTGTCAACGTAATAAATTACAAAAATTGACTCTCTTTAATAGACAATATTATAATCATACTAAAAAAATAAAAATACTCAAAAAAAAATATAATCCTTAAATATTGTCTTAAAGGTTTTATATCTCTTTAAAATTTAAAAAGATAAACACATTAAAAATAAAACCCATCATTTTTTTTCTGCTGTGGAATTTTATGTATACCCGTTTTTTGCTCTTTCTTAAATACGGATTTGTTCTTAAAAATAATGACATTACGAAATCCCATCATTAGCATTGTAGCCTGGCGTGTCTTTTTTGTCTAGATATATATTTAAATATGTCTTACGAATATACATAAGAGTTATCTTGATGGTTCAATATTGTATCGTATATTGTATTTATTCGAACTGCGTTGTATATACTTAAACATAAGTAACAAGTAGAAATAATTTTTCAATTTTCGGTAGATTTTCTTTTGCTATTTAAATGTAAAGCTGATGTACTTCTATAGTAATTTTACTGCGTATATATTTGCATGTAACCTTAGTATATTAAAACGATCGGTTATAAAAGTAAAGAAGATTCTTTAATTAAGAATATTTTTACAGAATCTCATCTTTTTGTTTTTTGTTCATATGAAAAGCATAGAGAATGGTAAAAAAGACTATTTTATTTGATGATTTTTTTTAAATCTTTCGTCTAAATAGATTTATCTACTTCTTAAGTCCAATTTTGCCTGATTTTCAGAAATTTTCAAAGATTTTTTGTTAGAGAATTTAAATATTGTAGAATACACTGAATATGATCAGGAATCGTAAGAAGATGTCTTCAATTGCTATAAAAGGCATTTCAGTTCGATCATCTTTTCCATCAAAATCAAAGGATCAAAGTATATGGGTAGGAAAACGATCATAAAAATCTATTAATTTTACACTTTTTCTAATTTATTGATTTTCTAAATTATATGTAGATTTTTTAGATATTATTAGAGTATCCATATTCCATTGAGAATGGTGTATTAGTTTTCTGACTTTTCTCATCTAAATCTAAAAATTTAAGATCTTACAAGAAATCTTCTTAAAATTGTCTTCATTTTTCTGAATTTTTTTTTTGCAGATATTGTTACAGAATTCAAAAACAATTTAATTTGACGATTTTAATATGAATTAACAAATATAAGGACTCAAAAGTAATCTCTACAGATTTAACAAAATATTGGTCATTTTCACCTTAATTTATTAAAAATTAGGTTTTCTCAGATATTATTAGAGAGTTCAAAAATTTATAGTATACAATGGTATACAAGAGAATTAATTTGGTTATTTTTTTTTATCAAAATCTTGTAATTTTATGTTCAATTTAGTTTGAGTAATTTCAATAGATTTTTTTATTTATGTAAAAACTCCAAAGATATTGTTAGAAAATTCTATAACTTGAAGATTTAAAAAAAATTAAATTAAATTTAATTGTTTTTGATGATTTTTATTAAATAAAATTAATAACATTGAGAACTTCCATACATTTTTTTTCATAGAGATACATTCTAATAAGCAGTTCAGAATGCCGTTTATTCAGATCGTTTAAAACGAAAATAAAATTATCTTAAAGTTTTCTCGTTGTGTGAATTTTCATATTAGGTTTTAAAACATTAGATGCAAAGAAATTTAAACGACTGTTAAAACGTTTAAATTTCTTTGCATCTCATGTTTTAAAACCTAACTTGAAAATTCTTCTCTACTATTTTATTTTATACATGTATACTGTGCCCACCTAACTTTTATATTACACATTTTATTTACACATACCCCAAAACATCTACTCTTTTCACATATTATATATAGGTACTAATATTAAATGGAAATTTTCTTTTTTTTCCGCACACTTGTTCTTCTGTTCTGTTTTCTTTTTTCTTTCTTATATATGAACTTTCTGTTTAAAGGAAAATATGTTTCCTCAATTTCGTTCGCTTTCCTTTAATGTACATTAAATTTTTCTTTATATGAATATATTATTATGATTATATACCTCTAGATAGTAGAACATATTATTATTACATAAGGGTTGCGCGCCTAAGTAAAAAAGGAGCATACAATTACGATAATTTATATGTACATTTAATGTCTATGTTTATGTAAAAGAGGAAAGAAAATAAGAGTTATCGAAATTCCTTGAGTATATATAATATGCAAGTATATAGAACAACAAAAAGGATAATATTTATATGGGGTAGAATTTGAAAAATCTAAATTATTTGTTTTTGTACACAAATTTCATAATACACATAATAATTACGTCTATATATGAATATATATTAGGATGGTCATTTTTGTTAATTTGGTTTTCTAGTTCTCATGGGTTTAAAACGTTCAAATTGCTACAAAACTAAAAACAAAATTGGTGACATGACATAACACCCAAAGACATAATACCCAAGAGCTGAAACAAGCTTTTTTGTATTTTTTTCTAATTCTCAAACTCGTTATAGCAGCCAATATATAAACCTATCGCTTTGTTAATAATTTTTAGCAAAAACAATTTATAATATAGACATGTCAACACGGCTGTTTTGCCACTACGTTTCGTTACGTCTCCACGATCAAATTTAATTTTACATAACAACCGACATAGACTATATAGCGATATGTTTGAAAGTAGAAGCTTTTTTTAGCTATCATTTTATAGTGTCGACATGTCTCTTTATACATGGTTTTTGATTTTTAGAAGGGAATCTTAATTGTTTTTTAGTAATTTTAAGTGAAGACACAAACCATAAACAAGTTTTCGTGTGATTTAGGCTTTTTTAGCTTTTGGGTGTTATGTCTATAGATGTTATGTCAGGTCACAAAAAAATAAAAAACGGACATTATTTAGGGGTTGCTTATGGTGGTTTTAATTTTATGTGGAATTTTCTAAACAAGTACTGTAGAAACTTAGATGGTTTTCCATTTCTTGCTTATATTAATCGCAATGATGGACATTTTTATTTTTTTACTTAAATCCCTTAAATTACCTGACACCATTAAAAGATGAACACAATTAGTTATTTTTGTATTTAGTAAAAAAAAACAAAAGTGTAATTTCTATAGTATATACTTAATGAAAATTCCATATAAAACTAAAACTGTTACAAGCGACCTCTAAATGATGTCCAATTTTTCTTAAGCTTTTTGTTAGTAGTTTTGTAATAAGTTGAATGTGTTTAGCCTCTGATAGCTAAAATAATTTTACTTCCTATATTTGTTTAACGGCTACCTTAATTTATATTTATAGGTTAGGTTGGAGTATATAACATTATCTTTGGGTGTGTTATGGTTGTTTTTCTTTTTTATTATTATTATTTGATTATATATACTTTATTTGTTGTACATATTTTATAAATTACTTACGAAAGATGTTGCGAAACTTTTTTAAATACACCAGTTTGTACGACGCCGCCTCTTTAAAGGAAAATAATTAAACTAGCAAATAAATTGTATATATAAAATGTGAAAAAACAAATTTTCTTCAGCGAATGAACGAAAAAAACGGCATTTAAATTTGTTGAATGAAATAAATTTTAAATTGAGTTTATATTTTATACTTTTTTCTGTAGCTTCGCTTTTAAACTTTATTTATAATCTCGATATATATAATATAATAATTCTATCTTTAATGTAATTATGAAGCTTTTATAAATGAATTAACTTTTAAATAGAAAGACACTTTTATATTATAATTAAATAATTAAATTTGAATAAACAAATAGCCTGGCATAATATTTTTATATAGAAAAGGGTATATGTTGTTGGCAAGATGCGGATTTATATAATAAATATCGTTCACATTGACTGTTGTACGCAAAATATTATTTTAACATTTTGAATTTTATTCTAATTATTATAAGTTCATTTAAAGCTTTGCGGGTTAATGCGCTTTATATGCGGTGGTGACATTTAAAAGTTTTGTTCGAATAAAAAACATTTAGAATTAAGAAACAAAGAAATATTTGTATTGATAATAAATAATAATAGTTAATAAATATTATTCTATGCGGTCTACTCACCTAGATGCTTGTGCATTTTTCTTATCCTTACTAGAACCTCTTGAATTCGTTGAAAGCGTTGAATCGTTTCTAGCTAGTGAAAGTGCCTCTTGCACGCCATATCTGACCAATGACAATGGTTTCATGGCCACACTGCAAAAGAAACTATTTATTTACAAATATAATAATTTTTTTGAAATTGTTTTTATTTTTAGATGTAAAGATCAATTTACATTATAAGTTAAGTTACATATGTCTCCTTATGTGTCAGTCAATCAATTAGTAGACTAGTCAATTTGTTTGAATGATCCATGAGGAGACGTACGTATTTTAATGTATTTTAAATAAATTGAGCTTTATATAAAGAACATTAATTAAAAAATATTAATTGGTACAAAAACTCAAATTAAAAATAAAATAAATAAATACTCTACGTCAAAAAAAGAATAGGATTAGAAAATTGCCAGGTTTTTCCGCGTTTGCCCTCAAAATTTCGTTTAACAAAATTCTTTTTTAAAACCACGTTTCCCAAAACATAAAAATTGTTTATATAAATTCTGGTTTACCAGTCAAGTAGAATTAATACTTTACCCCATAAGAGTGGTAAGGTTTGACAAATACAATTATTGAAGTGAAAACTTCTTTGGAGCACATTTCCGCAGAGGTAAAAAATACGATTTAGCGTCATCTAGATCAAATTATCAAATGGGAGGAGCTTGAGAGATTGATATATAAAGGGACACAATTTTATTTCAGCATTCAATATGGTTTAGTTTTGCAACAAATCAAGTTGTACCAAGAAAACAAGAAAATTTAACAGATTTTTTTAAAAAATTAAATCTTTAAAAAAAAATTACAAGTTTTTTTTAGAAATTATTTCTACACATTACAAAAACAGATTCTAATGTATACGATAACGTGTAATGTGATTTTTTATTGTTTGTTATTTTTATACAGAAAATATTCTTTGGAATTTTTGAAATCATGAAAATAAAGTTAGTATATTCAATATAATGGATCCTGCACGCAAAACTAATTTATTCATTTTATGATTTAACATCGAATTATAAAATGGGAAGAGTTAAAGATTTATATAATAGTAGTTTGTAGACCAAAATAAATTAGTATATTCAGCATAATGGGTCCTGAACGCAATATCGTTTATTTGTTATAAAAATACGATTAAGCGTCAGATACATCGAATTATCAAATGGGAAAAGCTAGAGATTTATATAAACAATATTTTGTAGACAAAAATTGAAAAATGAAATTCGTGTATTTAACATAATGGGTCCTGAACGCACATATCGTTTTTTGTAGGCAAAAATGAAATTAGTATATTCAACATAATGGGTCCAGGACGCACATAAACTTTATTCGATGTAAAATATGATTAAGAGTCACTTTAATAATATTTGATACCTCAAAGTGGTTTTCACTTCTGTAGGCAGTACCCGAAAATTTCAGGATAATCGGTTTGCTGGTATAATAAACTACATAGTGCATAGTATTACTAACTATAAGTTTTGTAGAAAAATGTAAAATACAATTTTTTCTGAAAACATTCTAAATATTTTTGCAATATCTAACCACAACCTATAAATTGAATCTATCAAATGAAATAGAAAATCAAAATATATGAAAAACTAAACAAAAGATGAGTTTTTTGTTTAGGAATTTCATCAAAATAAATAAATTACAAAATTTCAATAACTTATTTCATAAAATTAAATCCTTTTATTTTGCTTTTCAATATATTATATTCATAACGATATTTTATAGGGCAGTAGCACAACAAACCACATAACCTCAAATAATATATGAAAAACATTGTTGGTGTATTGTTAATTTACATTAAAAAAATTTCTCTATAAATTTGTTTTACACATTTTTTTACAATTGGGAATCTATTAAATTGTAATTTCTTATTTTTAGTTGCAAAAATTCAATTCTTTACAACACAGTTCGTATTGTAAAATGAAAAAAAAAAATACCAACACTGTTATTTTGTGAGGTTAGAAATTTGAAGTCGTCAGCGGCTACTGCCGTATACGTACTAAATTCTACTAAATTATTAAAAACTGTTGGAACAAAACTTTTTAAATTTAATTTTATAAAAAATTAAAATAAAACTGTATAAATAAACAAAATTCTTATGAAAATCTATAAAAAAAATATCAACAGCTTTTACTGCACACTAAACTTAAACATTTCACAACAAAAAAACCATTGAATAATAAATTACCTTAGTGGTTCCTTCTTAGGTGAACCATCCACTCCATTACGTTTATTATTTAAACTACTTTTTAGTGTACTACCACCGCTGTTTATGTGTCTTGGGCTTCCCGGCGGTGTACTTGTTCCGGCTAATGTATCCTCAATATTTGATGGTGCATAACCAGAATCATGATTACCGTTGGGATCTCCCGCAACCATTTGTGATGGTGATGTTATTTGTGCCACCACACTATATTAATAAATTATATGTCATGTTCAATATATTATTATTGTTTAAGTATAAGGATTCAAATATATACGTTACGTACTTTCCTGTTTCTTCAACAACAGTGGCCAACATAAATTCTGTTGATTTATCATTTACAATAACATGACAATCATCGACGTCCGGCGACGCTGCATTATCATCGTCGTCTTCATTTGAACCGGATGCTGTATTTGTGGGTGCTTCATCGGGCATAATGCGTGAACCACTTTTACTGCTGTCCAGTGTCGTTTCGGCCAGTCTTCTTGTTTGTGCGATATTTTCGATGACGCTACCGCCTGTCACCAATTCGGATAGATGTGGTTTTCGGGCAGCTCTTTGTTTTTTTGCACGAATTCTAAGCGCCTATTTTGAAATGAAAAATAATTAGACATTTTTTTCATTTCATTCTTATTTTTTAAATGAAATTAAAAAAAAATTTCGTTAGATATTACGAAACTCTTCAGAACACAACAAGAATATAATTTGAAAAAAAAAAATGCATATATGCAAAAAAAAATTGATCGAGTATTATGAAAATTAATTATGTGACAAACAATTCAATGTATACGATTAATGATCATGTATATAAATAAAAATAGTCTAACATATTTCGAGCAGTTTTGATCATTAGATGTCGTAATAAAAAACCACAACATATATAGTACTTAGACGTTCGGTCAATATTATGACACTTATTTTTTAATAAAATGTGACATTAAAATAGTTCTCGTATCTATCAAAAATTTAAAAACTGATTCGAACCTACGTCTCAATCTTCGACGTGACTGAGGAACAGCACTGACAGTTAAGTGAAATAAATCATAGCTTTCCGTGTAAAGTTTTCATAATAATCGAAATTTGATAAGAATTACGTTTTTCGTTATGACATCTTATAATGATCAACACTGGTCAAAAGAATTTAAAGTTGGTTTGAAGTTTTAAAGAATAAAACGATTTGCAATTTTCCGCATAATTTCTAATTTAATTGAGAAATTTAAAAAAAATCATAAGACTTCGGTCTGTATTACGAACATCTTCAGGAACTCAAAAAAATTATAAAATTATTTCGAAACTTATGTTCATCAAAATTTAGTTTTACATTCAAGAAAATTTTGGTCGTTAAGAAACCTACACATAATTTGAAATATTAATTTACTATTTTCTTTCTTAATATTATTTTGAAAGCTTAACTCTTGTTTTCTATTGTGTAAAATGTAAATACTGTGAGTTGTGACATTTTCTTTCACATACTTAAACTATGCATACAGTAAGCTTCTGCACTTTCTGATGTATATATGAACATATTATAGTAATTTATTAGTTGAGTCTATTAGTTATATATTTAACGAAAATTACATAATACAAATTGCATAAATAATTGCTTGCATGTAAAACTATAAGTGGATAAACACACAGGATAACAACTATAAAATAACTAATTCAGCAATTAAACTTAAAGAGCTTTACGTTATCGTTCTAATAATATATTCATATTAGGTTGATGTTATAATTTATTAACAGGATTAAGCATATATGTACGTTCAAGTTAAATGGATTTAATATTTATTATTGAAATAATTTATGTATTATAAGATCAGCTTTATAAACATATTATTACGTAAACAATTATATAATTTTGATTTACCGACAAAATATTATAAATATTGTTCTATACATATTATCGCTGCGGTGTTTAATATCCTATTATAATATTACATAACTATTTTATTTATTATATTAATTATGCTGGTAATAAAAAAATACATTAGTTACACAAGGATATGCCTTATGTGTAATGATATAATAATAATTCATATGGAAAAAATGTATTAACAACGACAAATTGATTCCCACAGGTGTATAATAAAGGTTTATAGTTATACTTTGTATTTAGGTATCGTTATGTGTTATTATTTAAGCTTTATATTAAATAAAACCTATCAGAGCTTTAAGTAGGATGAGAACTTGAAAGCAGACACCTTATTACAAAAGGACATAATATATAGAAAAAATGAGGGAAACGCATATTATAGAATATATACAAACACATTACAACCATATTGGTATTTAATTTATTATAAAGGTAAACGTTGTTATAACCTTAATTATATTTATTTGTATTTTGACCATTTATAAATTATCATATACATAAATTTCAAGTCATAATTTTTAGTGCGTTCGTTTATGTACAAAAATTCTGCTTTATAGTTCGTCCTTTTTATAGGTGTATAAAAGTTAATAAAAATATTCCCATTTGTATTATTATACAATTTTTTATATATGTATACAATAATAACGGAAGCAAGGACGATAAAAGCATAAATTAATGATGCAATTATAAACGATAAAAGTGTGTGTGTGTTTTTTTAATTAACATCATTAGGTTGTCATTTATGTGTGGTGTGATATATCAACGTTTTCCATTCAATGTGAAGTGGTATATATAATAAATACATTACATTTATTTATCACTTAATTTAATTTCACATCAAACGAAATATTTCCACTTTAGCTTTTTTGTTTTAATGATTATTTACAGATTTAGAAATTAATTAGAAAAAATTACTAGGTTTATAGATGTGGGAATTGAAAAAATTATGATTTTATTTTATAAATTGCTTGAAAATTTAGAAAATATTGGAAAATTGAGGAAAAAATTATGAATAAAATGGTGATCTAGTACCGCGTCCAGTTTTGCTTCAAATGACGATGGAGCAATCGGTTGAACATTGTTAACCGCAAATACTGACGGTTGAATAAATGTTTCCAAGATTGTATCAGCGAGAACTGCCAGTTCATCTAAAGATCCCAGAACTTTCCGCTAATACAATCTGTGCCTGTTGCGGAAGACGTTGAAACCATAAACTTTTCAAAACATAATCCAAAAGATCAAATCCATTGTATGATCGCATTTGACGAAGCAATTGGCTAGGTTTGAGATCCTCAAGAGTCAAGATCCATGCCTTTCAAAAGTTTATGGAGCTTTTGTGTCTCAGACTCGGAAAGACATTGAATGAGTGTATTTTTCAACATAAAGTATTTGTTTGTATGTGGAGGTTTGTCAACTATATCAGACACTACTTTAAGCGTGTGCTCGTCTAGTGCTGCTACCACCACAGTATAAAATAATAACCAGTAGTAGCTTTTGAAAATTTGAAA